>JAODAL010018726.1:0-73988 GCA_025379985.1 Phyllomedusa bahiana | reverse complement strand
TTTTTGGTACGGGGGACGGTGGAGCTGAAGCGGAGGCGATCCCTGATCATGACTCTGAGAGGACATGGGCAGCTGAGGAATGCTTGATGGTGGCGAAGGAAAGAGGAGGAGGCGGAGACAGAGGGTTGTGGACAGTGGTTGGAGGCCCGGCGTCGGTCTGGCCTTTTTTGGCCAAGTGTTGCCTCATTTCAAATCATGCTTTTCACTGCATGTGACTAGACATGTTGGTGGTGGTTAAAAACACCTAAGGTTCTTGCCTCTACTTATCCCGTTTACGGCAAAGGCGGCAAAAGACATCGCTGGGTGAATCAGAGACTTGCTCAAAAAAGGGCCCCAGGCTTGAGAGGTCCTGGACCCATTTGACGGCGATAAGCAAGGAGCGGGGTTTGCGCGGTCGGTGGCTGGCGGATTAATATCTGCGTACTACTGCGCCCGCCCTCTCCCTTTTTGGGGCGGGACCCGTCCTGACACTTACCCCATCGTCTTCCCTCCTATCCAGTGATAAAGCGCTCGCAAGCAAATTCTGCTGAAAAGACCACGTTGGATCGCAATGTCTCATCATCACATCAACACAGGTGACTTCTCGTCACTGACATTCGGGCATCCAGGAGCTGTGGGCTACAAGCAAAAGGGCCAAAGGCGTTGCCGAACCGCCGGGATTTTTGTCGATTGACCGGCCTTCCTTCTCCTCCTCTGATGGCATCAGTAACTGGGCGGCAGAGCGAGAAAATCATCCTCTTTGCCTCTTGATCTTTTAACATGCCTTCTGACCCCAACCGCATTTTGTCATCAAAGAGGTCTTCGGAAAATGGATTATCCACAGGGTGGGTACACGAGTGACATTTGGGCTGCTTCATGTTGGACGGATGCTGATGATGCTGATGACGACATTTGTGGCCGTGTGACTGGGAGGAGAAGGAGGAAAAGGGACTGCTGGATGCAGGTTGATTAACCACTGAGAACAGATTGGCGACGTGTTTCGTTACTGAGATTCACAGGGCCCTGACCCAGCGGATGACAGGCCTGAGGGTTTCCTGAATGACGATTCCCCCTGGTGCGGGGGGTGCCCGCAATGGGGGAGCCCTTTTTCGTACCCCCTTTCCTCCATGTCCTACCCCCTCTTTGCTCCTTACCCCTGAATTTCGCCCTGTTCAGAAATATAAAAATTTTAGAAGGTATGGAAAGTTTGAAAGTTATTATTAAAAAGACGGGAAATCACAGTATTCTCAAATTGCTCAAATTTAAAAAAAAAATTGTGGATTCAAATTTAACGCAAGGTGGCTTATCAACACAGCTTTACGACCCCAAAAAGAAAAAAAAAAACCGTCTGAAATGTATAGGTATTAAAAAAGGGATTTTGGCACTTCAGTACACCTGGGTGACTACAAAGTTGCTGGATTTTATTTTAATTCAAGGTGGTTTAAACAGCGTCGAAAGTGAAAAAACACGTATCTGAAATGTATTTCTGATAATAAAAGGTTATTTTTTGGCACCTATAATGTGGTGAACTACAAATTGCTGGATTCAATTTAACTGCAAAGTAGATCTATCACAAAGCTTGACGGACCAAAAGTGAAAAAAAAACTTTTGAAATGTATACTAATAATAAAAGGTATTTTTTGGCACCTATCAATTCACCTGTGGTGACTACTAAATTGCTGGATTCAAATTTAACTGCAAAGTAGATCTATCAACAAAGCTTGACTGACCAAAAGTGAAAAAAAACACCTGTCTGAAATGTATACGGATATTAAAAGGTATTTTTTGCACTATCAGTACACCTGTGGTGACTTTCAAAGTTGTGGATTCAAATTTAACTGCAGGTGGCTCTATCAACAACAGCTGGCTGCGCCAAAGTGAAAAAACACGTATCTGAAATGTATACTGGATAATAAAAGGTTATTTTTTGGCACCTATCAACCTGTGGTGACTACAAAGTTACTGGATTCAAATTTAACTGCAAAGTAGATCTATTAACAAAGCTTGACTGACCAAAAGTGAAAAAAACACCTGTCTGAAATGTATACGGATTTTTAAAAAGGTATTTTTGGACCTATCAGTTTCACCCGTGGTGAATACAAAGTTGCTTTTATTCAAATTTAACTGCAAAGTAGATCTATCAACAAAGCTTGACTGACCAAAAGTGAAAAAAACACCCGTCTGGGAAAAGTATACGGATATTAAAAGGTATTTTTGGCACCTATCAGTACACCTGTGGTGACTACAAAGTTGCTGGATTCAAAATTTAACTGCAAGGTGGCTTATCAAAAAGCTGGCCTTTCGCCCAAAGGGGAAAAAAACTATCTGAAATGTATACTGATAATAAAAGGTATTTTTTGGCACCAGTCAACCTGTGGTGACTAAAAAGTTGCTGGATTCAAATTTAACTGCAAAGTAGATCTATCAACAAAAACTTGATGACCAAAGTGAAAAAAAACACCTGTCTGAAATTGTATACGATATTAAAAGGTTTTTTTTGGCACCTATCAGTACACCTGTGGTGATACAAAGTTGCTGGATTCAATTTAACTGCAAGTTTGGGTCTATCAACACAACTGGCCTGCGCCAAAATGGAAAAAAACAGTATCTGAAATGTATATGATAATAAAAGCTATTTTTGGCACCAATCAACCTGTGGTGACTACAAAGTTGCTGGATGCAAATGTAACTGCCAAAGTAGATCTTATCAACAAAGCTTGACTGACCAAAAAATGAAAAAAACACCTGTTGAAATGTATACGGATATTAAAAGGTATTTTTGGCCCCTATCAGTACACCTGTGGTGACTACAAAGTTGCTGGATTTAAAAATTTTCCTTTCAAAGTGTCTATAAACAACGCTTGACTGACCAAAAGTGAAAAATAAACCTGTCTGAAATATATACGGATATTAAAAGGTATTTTTGGGAACTATCAGTAAACCTGTGGTGACTACAAAGTTGCTGGATTCAAATTTAACTGCAAGGTGGCTCTATCAACAAGCTGCCTGCGCCAAAGTGAAAAAAACTTGTATCTGAAATGTATACTGATAATAAAAGGTATTTTTTGGGCACCTATCAACCCGTGGTGACTACAAAGTTGCTGGATTCAAATTTAACTGCAAAGTTGATCTATCAACAAAGCTTGACTGACCAAAAGTGAAAAAAAAACTGTCTAAAATGTATAAGGATAATAAAATGTATTTTTGGCAAATATCAGTACAAATGTGGGGAACTACAAAGTTGCTGGATTCAAATTTAACTGCAAGGTGGCTCTATCCCAAAAACAGCTGCCTACGCCAAAGTTTAAAAAAAACACGTATCTGGGAAAAATATACTGAAAATTTAAAAGGATTTTTGGCACCTTATCAAACCTGTGGTGACTACAAAGTTGCTGGATTCAATTTAACTGCAAAGTAGATCTATCAAACAAAGCTTGACTGACCAAAGGGAAAAAAACACCTGTTGAAATGTATACGGATTTTAAAAGGTATTTTTTGGCACCTATCAGTACACTGTGGTGACTACAAAATTGCTGTTTTCAAATTTAAATGAAGGTGGCCCATATCAACAAAGCTGGGACTGGGCAAAATTGAAAAAGAACACCTATCTGAAATGTATACTGAGAATAAAAGTGGAGTTTTGCACCTAACAATAGACCTGCAGTTACTAGAAAAGATCTGTATCCTAATATAAGGCAATTGCAATGTCTAAACAAAGTTTTGGCTTTTACAATATCCGTATCCTTTATAGAGCTTGTCTGTGTTCGCCCGCGGGGGCCCCCTCCCCCGCTCCTCCCCGTGACTTTACAGCGGTAGATGCTCCTTTCAAATTCGCTGCCGAACTACCTAAAAATCTGCAAATCTTGATTTTAACTAACTTCTAAGGATCACAGCTAAAAGCACAGCTGTCTCTGTGAAAAAATAAAATAATTTCGCTGAGCTGTTTGCTGAGCTGTTTAGACAGAGGCAGAGCGCACGTCCTACTGCTATGAGACGTTGACAGACACTGATCTGAACAGGGAAGGGGCTGTTCTATGTAAAAGGAGAACATGTGATTTTTCCCGCCAATCGCCAACCCTAACTCCCAGTCATGACGTCGCCACACAACCCCACCCCGCTCTATTCTGTAAGGGATTTGCTGGCCGCCAAAATGACAGGAAGCGGGCCGAAAATGGCGCGATATTAATTAGAATTAGCACAGATTTTAAGCTAAATTATCGCGTGATCTAAAAAATCCAATCAACGTAAATACCGTGCCGATTTCAACTTTGTCGATAATAATCGCTCAACACTAGTAGTAACTTTTCTCGTTTGTCATTGCTGCAAAAAACACCTTTTGTTATCCGTGTAACTTTTAAATAGCTGTATTGCACTTTGGTGCCCCCCAGTTTTTTTCAAATAGCCACGTTGTACGCCAATTTTGATGCAGAAATTTTCTAATAACTGTTCTCGTGTGCATTGCTGCAAAAAATGCAATTTCTCATTCGTGTAACTTTTAAATAGCTGTATTGCATGTGGTACGGACCATTTTTTTCAAAGAGCCACCTTGTACTTAAATTAGGATACAGAAATTTTCTAATAACTGTTGGTGTATTTCATTGGTGCAAAAACCACCTTTTGTTATCCGTATAACTTTTAAATAGCTGTATTGCACGTGGTGCGGGCAATTTTTTTTTCAAAGAGCCACCTTGTACTTAAATTTGGATACAGAAATTTTGTAGTAACTGTTGGTGTATTTCGTCAGTGCAAAAACCACCTTTTGTTATCTGCGTAACTTTTAAATAGCTGTATTGCACTTTGGAGCGCCCCAGTTTTTTTCAAATAGCCACTTTGTACGCCAATTTTGATACAGAAATTTTCTAGTAACTGTTCTCGTGTGTCATTGCTGCATAAAACGCAATTTCTCATCCGTGTAACTTTTAAATAGTTGTATTGCACTTTGGTGCTGTAAGGGTTCGGTGGATTCGCTGGACCACCACAGGCGATGATAGTTAAGCCACGCCAGGGAGCGGAGTCTAAGTAGCCACCGGTTTTCACCAAAGCCCGCCGCAAAGCGGGATGGACTTGCTGCAGCGTGAGGCTACCAGGTCGCTACCCCTGACGTGACTTGCTTGCAATGGCGGCCGAGGTACGGCGTGGTACAAAAACGTAATCCAGAGGCGTAGTCAGGAACAGGCAGAAGGTCAGGGCAGGCAGCAGAGGTTCGTGGTCAGAGACGGGCAGACAGTCAGGGCAGGCGGAAACAGGCAAGGTCAGGAACGTAAGCAAAGCCGATTGGTACACGGGTAATCAAAACGGACTCCAACACTCTCTAAAGACAAGGTACGCACACCAACAATCTGGCAGAGACTGCTGGGGGCGTTTTCCATTTATAGGACCAGCGGCCATCAATAACCAATTAATGGTGTGCTGGCCCTTTAAATCCAGACCAGCCGTTGCGCGCGCGCCCTAAGCAGCGGGTACGCGCATGGCAGCTGGGAGAGGCAAGAGCGGCATTCACAGGAGCGCGGCCAGGTAAGGGAACTGGCGCCAGGGGCTGGGCAGTGGGGGCATGGATGCGGGGAGGCGAGGCACCCGCGCCGGAACCCCTGCAGGCAGGGGGCGGCCACGGGGCACCGCGGCACCCGCACCAGCCTCTATGACCACCCCCCCCCCTTAGGTCTCCCCCTCTTTTTACGGAACTTGGAGAGAAGTTCAGGTGACAGGTTGCCCTCAGGTTCCCACGAACGCTCCCCCCCCCGAAACCCCTTCAAGTAATAAGACAGAACCGCGTCCCCCTCCCTGTCTTCTCCGCCAACACCTCCTTGACCTCAAAGATGTTATCAGAGTTGGCCACAGGAGAGAGCGAGACAGATCCAAGGGAGAAGCAATTCAGCACCAGAGTCTTGAGGAGCGAAACATGGAAGGCGTTCGAGATACGCAGATTAGGAGGCAAGTGGAGCTTGTAGGACACCGGGTTAAGTTACCGAAGTACAACAAAGGGCCCAGTTTACTTGGGGCCTAACTTATAGCAGGGGACCTTGAGTGGATGTATTTGGGGACAACCAAACTCTATCCCCTGGCTTAAATTTAGGGGCGGAGGTTTTTCGTTATCTGTCGGCCTGGATTTTGGTGCGAGCAGAGGCCCGTAGAAGGGCCTGACGCGTGGTTTTCCAGAGTGCCTTGATGTCACGCACCTGGGCATCCACGGCAGGAACATGACATGAAGTAGCCAGAGGGAGGGGCGGGTGTGGATGTACCCCCCAAAACCAACCAAAAAGGGAGAGGCCCCAGCAGATTTGGAGTCAAGAGAACTATAAGAAAATTCTGCCCAGGGGAGGAGGTCAGACCAATTATCCTGACGGGTGGAAACAAAATGTTGTAGGTAGGTACCTAACACTTGGTTAACCCTCTTTACCTGCCCGTTAGTCTGAGGGTGGTATGCATACGAAAACTCAAGCTGAATTTGCATCTGCCCACATAGAGCCCGCCAGAATCTCGACACAAACTGGACCCCCCTATCCGAGATGATATGCCACGGAAGGCCGTGAAAACACGAAAAAATGTGGTAAAAAAAAATGCTGGGCCAGCTGTGGAGCAGAGGGTAAACCGGGCAGTGGAACAAATGGGCCATTTTCGAAAATCTGTCTGTCACCACCCAAATGACAGTGTTTCCAGAGGAGGCCGGGAGGTCAGTAACAAAATCCATGTCTATATGGGACCAAGGTCTTTCTGGCACCGTGAGAGGCTGAAGCAGACCTGCAGGTCTGAGACGAGGAACTTTATTGCGGCCACAAGAGGTACGGGGCCAGGACAAAGTCTTAACGTCACGGGGAGATTGGGCCATCAATAATACCGAGAGATTAGCTGCAGAGATTTATGGATTCCAGGGTGACCGCTGGTTCGAGAGGCATGTCCCCATTTTTAGGATACAGGGCGCATGGCAGGACGTATGTAGGTTTCCCGGGAGGCAGCTGTTGAAGGTCCACGGGACCCGCCGTGAGGAGCCGTTCAGGAGGAATTATGTGCTGCAGAGGCGGCTCTAGGCCCACAGTGTCCGAGGATCTCGAGAGGGCGTCCGCCCTGGCGTTCTTTTCGGCTGGCCGAAAGTGAAGGAGGAAGTTAAAGCGGGCGAAAAAGAGCGACCACCGGGCTTGCCGAGGATTCAAACGCTGAGCAGACTGGAGATACAGAAGATTTTTGTGATCAGTGAAGATCTCAATGGGATGTCGCGCCCCCTCCAGTAAGCGACGCCATTCTTCTAGGGCTAATTTTATGGCCAGAAGTTCCCGATCACCGATAGTGTAATTACGTTCGGCAGGAGTGAAGGTCTTAGAGAAGAACCCACAGGTCCGCAATCTCCCTGAGGAGGACTTTTGAAGAAGGACAGCGCCGGCACCTACTGAGGAGGCGTCCACTTCTAGGACAAATGGGCGCTGTGGGTCGGGCGGGGACAGAACAGGAGCTGAAGCGAATGCTGCTTTAAGAAGCTTAAGACTTCTTGGGCCTCGGGAGGCCAGGACTTGGAGTTAGCCTTCTTCTTGGTGAGGGATACCAGTTGGGCCACCAGTGAGGAGAATTGCGGGATAAACTGCCTGTAATAGTTAGCGAACCCCAAAAAGCACTGAATGAAGCGGAGACCCACCGGTCGGGCCCATTGCAGGACCGCTGAAAGCTTGGAGGGGTCCATCTGGAGCCTTATCCGAAAAAGATGTACCCTAAGAAGGGCAAGGAGGTGCGTTCAAACAGGCTTTCTCCAGGGTTTGGGCATAGAGCACCTGGCGGACGTTGGTGGCGGTGAGTCCCTAGATCTGGAGAGAAGATTATGATGTCGTCCAGATAGACTATGACGCAGACGTAGAGCAAGTCGCGGAAGATCTCGTTGATGAAGTTTTGGAACACAGCCGGAGCGTTACAGAGGCCAAAAGGCATGACGAGATATTCGAAATGGCCGTCACGGGTTTAAAGGCGTCTTCCATTCGTCCCTTCCCAGATAGATCAGGTTGTAAGCACCGCGTAAATCCCAATTTGGAAAAAAATTTTTGCCACGTAGGCGATCAAAGTTCCGAGAAACAAAGGCAGGGTATCGATTTTTTATGGTGATTTTATTTAGGCCACGATAATCGATACAGGGTCGGAGAGTTCCATCTTTCTTTTCGACAAAGAAGAATCCGGCCCCCGCAGGCAAGGAAGACTTGCGTATAAAGCCCTTACGGAGATTCTCCTGAATTACTCCGACATCGCCCTTTGGTTTCGGGACAGAAAATGGATAGACTCTGCCTTTAGGGAGGCGTTAGTACCCGGGTTGCAGGTCAATAGGACGTCCCAAGGGCCGGTGCGGAGGAAGGTTTCGGCCTGTCTTTCGGGAAAAGACGGGCGGCTAGATCCTTGTATGGAGTGGGAAAACCTGGCAGGGGCTTCGTTTGACTTTGCAGAGGGGGCCGTTAGAACAGGACGGACTACCGGAAGGCATCGTAAATGGCACGCCGGATCCCAACGGACACTCTCGCCTGTGTCCCAGTATAGGGTCGGAGCGTGCTCAAGTAACCAAGGAAGTCCACGGAGGATTTCTGAAGAGGAGCGAGGCAGAACGAGGAGTTTCAGAGTCTCCTTGTGTAGGGCGCCTATCTGCAAGGTGAGGGGCGCTGTGCAGAACCGAATAGCATCCTTGAGGCATTCGCCACTGACAGAGGAGATGAACATGGGTTTCTGCTGAGGGGTCATCGGGAGACAAAACTTTGAGACCAGCGCGTGGCTGATAAAATTACTAGCAGACCCCGAGTCAAGGAAGGCAGTGGCTTGAAAGGTGCCGTCCGGAGAAATTCCACAGAGTACAGGAATGGTCAGACGGGGAGAGGCCGCAGTGACACCTAGGGATGCCTCTCCTGCGAGCCCTAGGTGCGGGCGTTTCCCGGGCGCACCAGACAGTCCCCAACGAAGTGGCCAGAGCCGCCACAATAGAAACATAGTTGCCTCAGACGACGCTGTGAGCGTTCCTCCTGGGTCAAGTGAGCCCTTTCGACCTGCATGGGTGCAGGAATAACGGAAGTAGCCGCAGGCGGAGGTAGATGAGCCACAAGGTTCTGCAACATGGCCGAAAGCTGGTCGATACGCTGGCTTTGCTGAGCGATGGCCGTCGTGACGTCCTGGAGTTCGGGCAGACGTACCCTGGCGGAATCCATGGCCAGATTGTACTGTAAGGGTTCGGTGGATTCGCTGGACCACCGCAAGCGATGATAGTTAAGCCACGCCAGGGAGTGGAGTCTAAGTAGCCCCCGGTTTTAACCAGAGCCCGCCGCAAAGCGGGATGGACTTGCTGCGGCGTGAGGCTACCAGGTCGCTACCCCTGACATGACTTGCTTGCGATGGCGGCCGAGGTACGGCAGAAGGTCAGGGCAGGCGGCAGAGGTTCGTGGTCAGAGACGGGTAGACGGTCAGGGCAGGCGGCAAACAGGCAAGGTCAGGAACGTAAGCAAAGCGGACTGGTACACGGGTAATCAAAACGGACTCCAACACTCTCTAAAGACAAGGTACGCACACCAACAATTTGGCAGAGACTGCTGGGGGTGTATTCCATTTATAGGACCAGCAGCCATCAATAACCAATTAATGGTGCGCTGGCCCTTTAAATCCAGACCAGCCGTCGCGCGCGCGCCCTAAGCAGCGGGTACGCGTACGGCAGCCGGGACAGGCAGGAGCGGCGTTCACAGGAGAGCGGCCAGGTAAGGGAACTGGCGCCAGGGACTGGGCAGCGGCGGCATGGACGCGGGGAGCCGCGGCACCCGTGCCGGACCCTCTGCGGGCAGGGGGGCGGCCGTGGGGCACTGCGGCACCCGCGCCAGCCCCCATGACAGGTGCGCCACAGTTTTTTTCAAATAGTTACGTTGTACGCCAATTTTGATACAGAATTTTCTAGTAACTGTTCTCGTGTGTCATTGCTGCAAAAAACGCAATTTCTCATCCGTTTAAATAGCTGTATTGCACGTGATGCAGCCCAGTTTTTTTTTCAAAGAGCCACCTTGTACTTAAATTTGGATACAGAAATTTTGTAGTAACTGTTGGTGTATTTCATCGGTGCAAAAACCACGTTTTGTTATCCGTATAACTTTTAAATAGCTGTATTGCACGTGGTGCGGCCCATTTTTGTGCAAAGAGCCACCTTGTACTTAAATTTGGATACAGAAATTTTCTAGTAACTGTTGGTGTATTTCATTGGTGCAAAAACCACCTTTTGTTATCCGTATAACTTTTAAATAGCTGTATTGCACGTGGTGCGGCCCAGTTTTTTTCAAAGAGCCACCTTGTACTTAAATTTGGATACAGAAATTTTCTAGTAACTGTTCTCGTTTGTCATTGCTGCAAAAAACGCAATTTCTCATCCGTGTAACTTTTAAATAGCTGTATTGCACTTTGGTGCGCCCCAGTTTTTTTCAAATAGCCAAGTTGTCAGCCAATTTTGATACAGAAATTTTCTAGTAACTTTTTCCTGTGTCTTTGCTGAAAAAAAACGAATTTTCACCGTGAAAATTTTTTAAATAGTGTATTCCCGTGGTACCCCAGTTTTGTTAAAAAGAGCCCCCTTGTACTTAAATTTGGATAAAAAAATTTTGTGAAAATGTTGGGTATTTCTTTGGTGAAAAACCCACCATTTGTAAAAATTTTTAAAATAGCTGTTTACACGTGGGGGCCCCCCCAGTTTTTTTCAAATACCCAGTTGTACCCCAAATTTTGATAGAAAAATTTTTAGTAAGTTCTAAATTTGTCATTGTGCAAAAAGAAATTTTCTATGGGGTTAACTTTTGAATAGTTTTATTGCCTCGGTGAATCTCAGTTTGGCGCAGATAGGGAGTTAAGTTTGTTAAAAACTATTAATTCCTGCCCTATGGGCAGTGTAAACCCCTGGGATGAAGGAAAGAACACTGTTATTTTGTTTTTACGGTTTCTTCCCCCAGACCGCATTTCACAGGATTGAGGGGTAAATTTTTTTTTAATCCTGTTGGAAATTAGAGGGATTTAAGAATAGCTGTGATTTCCCGTCTTTAGTAAAGAGAAAAAAAACTTTTCCCATTTTTTTTAAATTTTTATTTTCTGAACAGGAGCGAAATGCGGGTGGTAAGGAGCAAAGAGGGGGTGTAGGAAATGTAGGTGGGTACGAGAGAAGGTGCTCTTCCAGGCTGGCAAAAAGCAAGCCGGGATCTTCGGTTGCAGGCCTCAGGCCTGTCAGGGGTCGGTCCCCTGTGAATTCAGTAGCAAACAGCGCGTGCGATGGGGTTTCAGTAGGGCCCCCCTCAAAAGGGGAGGGCGGGGACAAGCCCCGCGGGGTTTTCCCCCGCACGATCAGCGGAAAACCCCACTCCTTTTTCGCCGCGAAAAAGGCCCAGGCCTCTCAAGCTTGGGCCCTTTTTCGAAAAACCTTGATTCACCAGCGATGTATATGCCGCCTTTGCCGTAAAGATCAATAGGGAAGAATTTAGGTGTTTAACCACCCCCAAACATGTTTTGTCACATGCAGTGAATGTGGCGAAATGAGGGAACCTTGGCGAAAAAGGTACCCAATCCCGGATTCAACCCTGTACACCTTGTCCCCCTCCTCCTCCTCGCCATGCCCAAAGCTTTCCTCAGTCCCCATGTTCTGGTCATGATAGGATCCCCTTACTTCACCCTCCACCGTGCCTGGTCCCACCGCACCACCATCCCTACCCTTCTGCCCCAACCAGTTGACCTGCACGCCATACAGCAGCAGTTGCAGCCAGCCTTCTGTTACCGGGTTTGGGGCAGAAAAAAACACTTTCCCCCAAAACCACCCCAAAGCCAAAAGCCCGAATGTCGGCATTGCCGGGCTTTTGGGCCTTGGGAAAAATTTTCCTTTCCGTCTGGTGGACAAGAGGGGTTTCCCGCTAGTCATGGCCCTTGCCTCCCCCAATACCAGATCCGAAGGATTTTTTTCCCAGAAAAGCCGTTCCCCCCGGGCCCAGCAGTATTTAAATTTCAAACGCGTTGTCTGATCTGTGTCGGGAAAAATCCATCTGACCCCCCCGATACATGGTAGTAAGCACGGCTTAAAGGCCCCTATATCTTGTGACAGCTCACTGGGTGAGCTGGGTGGTGTCTTGGTGGTAACGGTGGCTCTCAAGCTGGCGCACTTTTCAAAACCGCAGGGATGGTGCAGGGGTTTTTTCCCCAAGGTCCCCTTGGTGGCATCACGTGCCAGGGGAAACCCGCCGTGTTGAATTTAAAATTGTTTGGGACTGTCAACACACGGCAGAAAATGGGAGGCTTTTGCAAGAGCGAGCTCTGGTGGGGACAGACCTTTTGCAGGCAAAGGGGGTGTGCGAAAAGGCGAAATTCCCCGGCCCCTTAAAATCGGTAGGCGGGCACATCCTTGCCCCCCGGCCCCCCCGCCCTTAAAAACCCTCCGTTCCGAAATTTCCCAAAAGCGTACCCCCCGGGGCTGGACTGCCTGTGAGGAAGGGTCGAGGTCTGGGGCTCACACTTCCGCCCTTTTGACCCTGCTTCACCCCCGGCTGCGTTGCCCGTGTCAGTCAGCCCCCCGTCAAACCGTCTCATTTTTGCGTGGCAAGCTGGAATTTCCCCCCCCTTTCTCAGCCATTGTGGCAGGCGCAATGCCATTACGCAGTATGAAGTTACAATGGCTGAAGCAGGGTGGGACCCTTGGGGTGTTGAGCCCCAGAGTGGGGGAGGTGAAAAAGCTCTGCACCCTCCTTTCCGTTTTGAAAAACCCCAAAATGGTCATGCGGACATGCTTTTCAGCATGAGCTTGTGGTGTTTAGTTCTGGGGAAAGATGTTGGAACCCTGAAAAAATCAGGTCCCATAGCGAAAAAGGAGGAGACGGGCAACATGTGGAACAGAGCCATCCCAACGAATCCCCGAAGGCCGAAGTTTACAACTTTATCGGTCTTCATTTGGCAGTGGGGCGGGTCCCGGGCTTGTGAAGGCGCCTCGCTTTAGGGGGCAGCTCTGGGCAAGTCGGGTTTTGTTGAAGTGGCGAGGAAGCGGAGGAGGAGGAGGTAAGGTATTCCCGGGCACGCTTTACCATTGTCCCCTGCCGGAAAAGGTTGGGGGAAAATTTTTGAGGGCGGAGGGGGATAAGGAAAATCAGTTTGTAGTGCCCCCCCAAACCGAGGTTTTGGAAATCAAGGCTCTATTTCTCCATGAGTGCTTGGATGCTCCATTTCCTCCAACAGTCCCCGCATTAAGCATCAAACGAAAAAAACAGTACTGGATGGGACCCTCCCCGATCCCCGTTACAAGGGAAACCAGCACTTCCTTCCACACCCAAAACGAAAGTAAAATGCAGGAAAAAGGGGACCGTGTTATTGACAATGGAGAATCTGTTGCTTGCTTCAGTTTTTCAAAGTCACGGGGGGGAACAAGTCAGAATGACTTTAGTAGAGTGCCAAGTGGGGCCCGAGCAGGCTTTGGGGAGAAGCCTAATGGGGGTGACCTCTGGCAATCTTTTTTTACACCTACTAACGTGAAAACCGGGACAATATAAACACAGAGAGGCTTAAGTCTGGTGCCGACTTTGCGTTCAACACCGATGTTTTTTGGTTGCCGGCCCATGAAATTTTGGGTATCCAAAAAGGATGAATGGCCGAGCTCATGGGCCTAGAGGTGTTTTCTGCAGCCGCTTATTGAGCGGACCTTTTGCCAGCTGGAGGAGTATTACAGAAAAGCATCCGGCTTTCCCCAGATAAGTTGATCTTTGACTTCCCTCAGTGAATTGGCATGGACTTCTGTTATGTTTTGGGCCCCAATTTCGGGTCACCCATAAGTTGCCGGGGCTATTTAAATTCCCTTTTAAACAAAAGGTCCCCTTTAAAAAAAAAAAATTTAAAAATTTTCATTTCTTACTGTAATTTTTTTTTTCTCAGTTCCCAAAGGTCATTTTGTGGTTTTTCAGTGAGGGAATGTAAAAAAAAAAACCAAATTTTTACACGGTTTTTTAAAAAAAGTATTCCATTTCTCATTCACTTTAAAATTTTTCGCCTGTCAATGGTTTTGGGGTCATGTGTGTGAGGTACAGCTATAATCAAGGGCGTTTGGAAAAGAAATGTGGTTTAAGTGGCATTTTTCCCCTTAAAGGGCTTCTCAGCCCCTTAACGGGTGGGGAAAGCATTTTTATAATTTTTTGGGTCAGGTGCTGTGAATGCAGCTATAAAGGTCCTATTTTAAAAAATGGGTTTCTAACAGCATTTGTTTTAAAATTGTAAAGGGGGCCAAAGGGTCTTTTTTTTTAATTTTTGGCGGCATGTTGCTGTGAATACAGTATCTACGGTTCTTTGAAAAAAATGTGGTTTCAAAACAGAATTTTTTTTCAAATTGTCAAGGTGGCCAAAAAGGTCTGTTTTAAATTTTTTGGGGGGGTGTTTCTGAAAAATAAGTAAACTACGGGGTCCTATTGTAAAAAATGTGGTTTTAACGACTTTGTTTCACAATTGTCAACAGTGGCGAAGGGTCTTTTTTGAATTTTATGGGGCCGGTGTGTAAAAAAAGGGGTAGGTAGGACATGTTAATGGACACATTTGAAAAATTACTTTTTTTTGCGTTTTTTAAACATAGTAGAAATCCCTGTAGTGAGCCCCTTTGTTTAATACAAAAAAAATTTAAAGGAAACAAGACGGGGTGGGTTTCCATCCATTTTAAAATGTTGTTTTTTAAAAACACCCCCCCCATGTAATTGGCCTGCTAGCGAACCTGTGTGTTAATAGGCGAACACCCCATGGTCTCACTGCACCACTGTAACTCCGGCCCTGCTAGTTGAACCTGTGTGTTAATAGATGACGGACGCCAGCCTTTGCTCTCACCACACCCACTGTAAGTCCGGCCCTGCCAGCTGAACCTGCGTGATCCATGTTTACAGCCTCACCCGCCTTGATCAGTAATTTCCTTCAACCCACTTGACAGTAGAATGCAGGATTTCAGACAGGCCTCGCTGACCTACTGGGGACAACTGTTTCGTTTGCTTCACATTCTAATGTAACGGTGGAACAATGTCACCAGTAGAATGGCAAGTAGCTCTAGCAGCAGCAGTATTGGAAAACGAGTTTTTAATATAGTTTATTGCTTATTGTGAAATTTTCTGCTGATGGTCCATAAGGGCAACTGTGCGGGTTTTGGGTCATGCTGCGTTACAGGATATGGATAGTCAATGTCAATTTCACTAAAACACTGCTTCAAAGACTACTTTCTTCCGGAACTTTTTAATCTGTTGGTAATGCATGTTTGAGGGTTATGCTGCGGTCCAGGACAGACAGATTCAATGTCCTGTTCAACTAAAATGGTGGTTCAAAGACTCCTTTTTCGGCACTTTTTAATCTGTGGGTCAGACAGGTTTAATGGTCATACTGTGGTCCAGGACAGGTATAGTCAATGTCCAGTTCAACTAAATGGTGGTTCAAAGACTCCTTTTTCTGGCACTTTTTAATCTGTGGGTCATGCAGGTTTGAGGGTCATGCTGCGGTACAGGACAGGTATAGTCAATGTCCCATTCAACTAAAATGGTGGTTCAAATACTCCTTTTTCTGGCACTTTTTTAATCTGGGGGTCATGCAGGTTTGGGGCTCATGCTGTGGCCCAGGACAGGTATAGTCAATTTCCAGTTCAACTAAAATGGTGGTTCAAAGACTCCTCTTTCCGGCACTTTTTAATCTGTGTGTCATGCAGGTTTGAGGGTCATGCTGCAGTACAGGACAGGTATAGTCAATGTCCAGTTCAAATAAAATGGTGGTTCAAAGACTCCTTTTTCCGGCACTTTTTAATCTGTGGGTCAGACAGGTTTAATGGTCATACTGCGGTCCAGGACAGGTATAGTCAATATCCAGTTCAACTAAAATGGTGGTTCAAAGACTCCTTTTTCCGGCACTTTTTAATCTGTGTGTCAGACAGGTTTAAGGGTCATGCTGCGTTCCAGGACAGGGATAGTCAATGTCCAGTTCAAGTAAAATGATGGTTCAAATAATACTGCCTTCTGGCACTTTTTAATTTGTGGGTCATACAGGTTTAAGGGTCATGCTGTGGTACAGGGATAGTGAATAGTCTGTGAGTTTTTTTCTGTGACTCTTGTTGCCTAATTTTCTTGCCTAAGATGTAGCACGTATCCAGTTTACTGTTTTGGATGTTAATTCCAGCTTCTCCACCCCTGTTTGGGTGTAAGAATGAAGGTGTTATTCCTCTCCCATAGACTTTAATGGTCATCAGCGATAATCTGTTATCGACTTTCGGATATAGTCATGATAATTGCCAATATCGACTATCGATCCGATAACGATAGTTGACACAATCGCTCATCACTACTAGTAAGTATTACAAAACGACATTCATAGTATGCCAATGATTGACTTATGTATAATTATTTAGCAGCAAGAAATCTTTGCTTTTTTGCTCTGTGGTAGCAAATAGTGAGCCCTCTGCATTGGAAGGTCCTCCTCACATTCCCACATCAGAACATCATATTTACAAGTGCAGACACACAATTTTTTTTTTTTAATAAATTATTACACTTCATTTATAAACATGAATAAAATTATTTAATTGTTCAGGGTGCTTGCGTATATTAGTCCATCTCACTGTGCCAGCTTGAGTCCAACATGAGTTTAAAGTGCCAAGCATTAGATCCTGGATAGGTAGCAGAGAAAATCCATTGGAAATGAATGGCTGACAGTGAGCTAAGCACACACTTGTATGCAACATTTCAGAGAATAGTCCATTCTCTTTAAACTCATGTTGGACTCAAGCTGGCCCAGTGAGGTGGACTAATATACACAAGTACCCTGAATAATTGAACAAGTTTATTCATGTAAATAAAGTGGAATATTTTTTTTTTTATTTGTGTATCTGCACTTGTGAATATGATATAGTGATTGACTTACCACATCAAACCAGTTCCAATGTTCTCACATCCAGATTTCCAGAGTGCTTCAATATCCAAACATGATGGATCACTAAAACACATAGGGAAAAAGTAATTAGGCAGGTGTTGGCAAACGCAACAGGCAGGGCGTCTCTATAGCATTCATCAGAGTAAAGTTAGGTATACGTCAAACGTATCCTTAGAAATAAATGGCCCGGCGGTATAAAACAAATAAGATAATGTTCAGTACCATGTTGTATTAAAAGCTCACTAAATTGCTAGAATACAAATTTTAATCTAAGCACAAAATTTTCTTCAAAATTAAATGAGGCCGAGCTACAAAACCACACTTAAAGAGATTGTCAACTTTATTTAAAAATAAAATAATACTCACCTTCGGTCTCATTTCCGTTCCAACACTGGCTTTGCAGAGTCTTTCCCCTGTCTTCCGTCTTCTTCCTGGCTCTGGACAAACGAGACATTACTTCCGAACGGTGAAATAAGGCAGTGGCACGTAACCAATGCAACCTCTGATTGGTGGCAGGGTCGGACTGGTCCACCAAATTACCAGAGGACTCTGGTGGGCATAAGCTCTGGCACAATAACGGACATTTCATTTTTGAGGCCCCCAAAGATCTAAAAGAAGACTTTAGAACTGACTATTAAATATCCTGTTAAACCCTGCATGTGCAAGGATTGCTGGATTTAAAAACAGTAATAAAAAGTTGCCTTGCTCCTGCACAAATAAAAAATGTTCAGTTAGTAGGTTCTGGGAACTTCAGTCCAACACTTGTTGGCGGTGAAATACAGTTCAGCTAGAGGCAGGAAGAGACTCTGCAGAGCTAGCACTAGAACGGAGGTAAGGGGGCAGGTGACTATGTTTTTTTCTATTTATTTGGAAAGCAAGAACTTAATATTTTATTTTTGCAGAAAGTGGACAAACCCTTTAAGCTTAGGACAGGCATAGTGTTTTCTGAAGAAAGTAATCTTTTCCAACAACACTGTATTGGTTGTAGCCCTTATATTTCCTTTTTTTATTTTAGAGATTTCAATGTTCTTTTTATTTTCCACAATTCTGAAATCTTGCAGCTTTTACACTATCTACTGAGTCTTACAATAGACTGACACTTCCTGCTTTGCAGAGATCACTGCTCAGCAAGCTCCTCATTATCATTGCAGGCAGGATTACAATGAAAGGCCCATTTCTAAATAGATATCATGGAATCACACCATTGACAATAGGTGATGGTCACATATCACTACCATTACTCCTGAACAGGTCACAGAACATGCACAGAATATTTTAGAACTATTGAAGTCAATGAGTCATCTCCAAACCATTCTCTTTGATCCTACCTTTCCAACTCTCCCCAAAAAAGATATATATCTATATTTTATATAATAATCCTTCCGTAATCCAACGTTGAAGCTCCAGGGGTTGGTCCGGTGTTTGTTTACTACATGCCCACTGCAGCCAATCAGTGGGCTCAGTGGTCACATGCTGCTCCACTGACATTACCGCTCACAAGCATTGACATCCTACAGGGTGATGTCATTGAAACAGCATGTAATCACCAGGAAACTAAAATGTGAGTATATTTTTTTAGTTATGTTATACAGTTATAAGGCTAATTATAACTTGTTTTGGGGAGTTGGACAAACCTATTAAGGGCATGAAGTGACAGTGAATTGGTATTACTTCCTACAGTAGCAGATACCTCTCATCTGTGTATTAATATGTAGTAGACCTTTATAACAAAAAAGTGTTTTTTGAGGAGGAGAGAAGTAATTTAGGAAGAAATTGTTACATTGTTTAGAATATTGTTTTATCATTACTACAAATATTTTGTGTATCTTATGGTATTCTTCATTGCTTTTCATGATTACTCTAATGCTGATGATTTTTCATCAGTATGTTATAAAAAATATCAAATAAAATGTATTTGTATTTTGTTTTATTTTAGTGACCATTATTAAAAAGGGGGTTCATGAAGACAAACCAAAGTTCCGATTTTCAGCTGATGCACGTTTGACTCCTGAAATCCCTAATGACCATTTACTTTTAAACAGGGGAGCGCAAATAAAATTTTTTTTCCCCTTTGAGGGGCCCATATCGGGGAAAAAGGTACCGTATAATCACATGTCAATTGTTCAATAAATGGTTGACATGTAATATATAGTTGGCCGTGTAGAAGGTTGCTGTTGTTTCATTTCAGTAGTTTGCACTGGCTCACAAAAGGGTCCTGAGCAGGAATTCCCTTATGTTGATCATGTACTTTAATAGATCGTGTGGAAAGAGGTTGTCTAGATGAGTCAACTCCTTTAATAAAATCACATTATTGGGAAACCCGTACAGATAGCCAAAATTTGCAAGAAAAAAAATGGAGTAAAGGAAAAATGGTTCCCCGTCCAAAAAGTATGTATGAAAAATTTCTCAAAAATCGTGCCACCAAACTTTTGCGCAAAAATCTTTCTCAAACCAAAGCCCCTTTTTAAATGGTTAGTTTGTACGACATTTTGGGACCAAACTTTTGGGGCAATTTGAAATTATCGTAAATTTCCACACAACAAAGCCCCCCCATTTTGGAACACCAAAAATGTCCCTATCTTTTCCCAAATTTTGGTGTGCGATGGGGTTTTTACAAACCCAGAGGGGGAGGGGAAATGCAATGGATTGTTTGGCTCAAAAACATGGCAAAAAAAATTGTGGAGGCCCCCCTTATAATGTTTTCCCCCAAAGATTTTTTTTTTGTTCTTTTAAAAAGGGGTTTTTCCCCTTTCTACAAGAATTGCTTTTTATGTAATACGATGTAACAAGATAAACCAAAGAAGAACAGGGATCCCCCTACCAAATGACCCCTTAGCTCTTTGACTGGCTCCCGGGGTCCAGGGCTTCACGAAGTTTTGACTTGCAAAGGAAGACCGCCAAATCAATACCTGGGTGGGACTTTTTATATTAATGTTACCTTTGTCCCATTCAAGGTCCTGCCATCTTTCAAGAAAACGTTAACAAAAATCTTTAGAGACCCTTATATTTTTTTTGGGCATCGTGTAAATTTTGAAGATATTTTGGTTTTTATCGGCAAAACTAGAAAAATTATTGGGGTCACAAACAACCCGGGTCAAAGAAATCTACAACACAATCAGCCCCTATAAAAAGCTGGGGGAAAATGCATCTTCAAATGGACCTCCCTGCCTTTCCTTGGTTTCATTATCTCAGACAGAGGACTTCAGATCGAGCCTGACAAACTGTCTGCTGTCCTGCAAAGACTTCAAGCAGTTGGTCTTCGGACCATACAGCGCTTGCTGGGGTTTGCCGACTGCTACCGACAGTTTATTCTTCTCTATTGTAGTGGAGTCAATTGTTGTGCTTACTAGGAAGAACGGAAATCCCAAACTTTGGCCACCTAAAGCAGAGGAAGTCCTCTCCCATCTGAAGGCCGCATTTGCCTCCACACCTATCCTGTCTTGTCCTGACCTGGAGGAAGCCTTCTTCCTTCAGGTCGATACCGCCTCTGTGGGAGATGGAGCAGTCCTTACCCAGGAAAAAACCCTAGGAGCTGTTACATGTGAGTTTTTCTCCAAGACCATCTCCCCCGCAGAGAAAAACTACACTATTGGGGATCAGAAATTACTGGCTATCAAGTTGGCTTTGGAAGAGTGGTGCCATCTTCTGGAAGGGGCTTGTCGTCCAGTCAACATCTACACGGACCAAAAAAATCTACTTGATCTACAGATGACCTAGCATCTAAATCCTCGGCAAGCTAAATGGTCTCTTTTCTTTTCCACATTTAATTTCCTGATCCACTTCAGACCTGCTGATAAGAATGTTAAGGCTGATGCCCTCTCCCATGCTTCTGAGGTAGTAGTCTAGAATCCACTTGAACGTCGCAGTTTTACTCAGGTGAGCAAAGACCGCCAACATGTTCCCACGGCGAAAACTTTTGTGTGCCCCGTGCTTTGGAAAAAGATTTTGAAGCAGACACACTGCTCTGTGGGAGTCGGGAAACCCGGGGTTTGAAAATTGTGCCAATTCATATTCCATTTTCAATGATGGCCAAATCTTGTTAAAGATATCAGGGGTTTTGTTGAATTTTGTGCCATGTGTGTCTGCAATAAGTCCCCTTGTCTGAAACCAGCGGACCTTCTGCAAACTTTGCCTATACCGAATTCTCTTTGGACCCACATTACCATGGACTTTATCACTGATCTCCCACCCTCACTGAACAACACAGCCATTTGGGTGGTTACAGACCGATTCTCAAAAATGTCCCACTTTGTGCTGCTGCCTGTTCTTCCTTCTGCTCCTCAATTGGCCAGCCATTTCTTTCAACATATATTTCATCTGCATGGACTTCCCCAACATATTGTCTCAGATCGAGGGGTACAATTTATGTCGTAGCTCTGGCATGCTCTCTGCTCTCATCTGCAGGCAAAAATGGACTTTTCCTCAGCGTACCATTCTCAAACAAATGGTCAGGTTGAAATGGTGAACCAGGTTCTGGGTAACTACCTGTGCCACTTCGTCTCTGCATGTCAGGATGACTGGCCCAACCTGCTACCCTGGGCAGAATTTTCCTACAACTACCTAGATTCTGATGCAGCTGTTGCCTCACCCTTCTATGTAGTTTATGGCCAGCATCCTCATCCTCCTCTCCCTCTACAAATCTCCTCTGATGTTCCGGCTGTGGATGTTTAACTGCAGGACTTTATGACGGTTTGGTGTGAAACTTGTCGCTCCCTAAAACTAGCAGTTTCACACATTAAGAAACAAGCTGATATGAAAAGAAGACTCCCTCAAATCTTTGCCCTTGGAGATAAGGTGTGTTATCCGCTAAAGATTCCCATTTATAAACTGGGTCAACGTTTCCCGGGTCCTTTTGAGGTGCGGCAGCAGATTAATAACATTCTTGACTGGCCCAAAAAAGGAAACCGAAGGAGGGAGGTATTGTTATCAGTTACCCCAGTGCCTGCACAGCGGGTCATGGGTGCACTTGTGTCCCTACTCTGCCCGGCGCTCCGGGCACTAGCGGCGCCACAATCCACATGTCGGGTCGTGGGTACACTCGCAACATTAAGTTCCCTCATCTGTACTCACCTTTTCTCGTCCTCACTGTTCTCCTGCCGGCCTGCTCGCATATCCCCACTACCTAGGGCTGGCTCAGTAAAGTTTAAAAGGCCAGCACGCCGGGGATTCGCCGGGTGCTGACCCCATTTAGTCCTGTCTTTTCCTCCATGTCATTGCTGGATCTGTGTGCCAGTATAGCCCTAGAGAAAGTGTTCCCTTGCCTGTCTGCCTCTACTGTGTTCCTGACCTCCTGACTTCTTCCCTTGATCACGCTTTGCCTGCCGCCTTCCTTGATCTTCCTGTCTGTCCCCAACCATAAGTCTGCTATATGATTCTGTACCTCGCTACACCACAGCTGCCTCTGCAAGCAAATCGTGTCAAGGGTAGCAACTCGGGTGTCTCTAGACACAGAAATTCCAACCTGCCTTTCAGCGGGCTCTGCTGAAAACCAAGGGCCCCTTAGACTCTACTTCCTGACGCAGCTTACACCACTTGCGTTGGTCCAGTGGATACACTACCAGCAGTCCTAGCAATAAACTGCTAATGGAGTAGGTTTCATTTTAGTAAGACTGTTTGGAAAATATCATAATGTACTTAAATAAATAAAAAAAAAATATTATTTTCATACTCTTTCAAAACTATTTTTTACTTTTATATGTGATAATCAAACCATGGATCCCAGAGCTATGTGATCACCTTAGGGAACACTTTTGCAGGATTTACTTGAAAGAGGTGGGTAGCATAAACTCTCATTGGGTATCCTGTACTCATTGAATTATCTTAAAATAGAGAAGGGAAATAAAGACACACAAGCCCAATTATGCACTCTTTAAGGAGGAAAGATTACTCTATAGTTGTGCTCAGGGGGTTTCCGGACAAGTACCTCTCTGGCAACTCTTCTATTTGTCATCTCCTGTACTTCACCAAACTTGGAAATCCAGATAATGTTTAAATGTTCTTTATAAAATGTTCCATAACACATTATTAACCCAAGTTGCCCATGACTGTGAATTCATTAAATAGTCTTGTGAAGTGTCATGAGTAACATCCAGAAATATGACATAGGGAATAGCAGGCACTTTGTAGGTATTATTTCTTCAGTTTATTGTGTTTGTGCATAATTGTCATTTATTTCATAGTTACATAGTTAGTATGGTTGAAAAAAGGCATATGTACATCCAGTGAAACCAAGAGTGGGGAAAATGTGGATGAAGGGAGGAGTAAAGGACATTTTTAAGATTTGCTTCCCATACTGATGAAGACTTTGGAATTAATAAGGCAAGAACTATTGTGCCCTAAAGGAATATTTCATTACTGATTCCAGGATTGCCATCAGACTGTATCTAGACATTTTATGTGTCTACATCAAGTATTAATATTATTTAGTTGTAAGTAGTTATTTAACCCTTTCTTGATGCCCTTACCTGCTCATGATGTGACGTGATCCTGAGGCGGCTCTTCTACAGATTCACAATTCTAATGGTAAGGAAGGTTTCCCTTCTCTGGATATTAAGGGCGACAGCCCAAAAAAACTGTTGCAGCCCTGTTCTCTAGATGTATGAGCAGTTGTATTCCAAAATTAGGCGCATTTTGCAGTGCCAGCGCCCCTTTGTAATGTGCACAAGATGTGGGCGTGTTCTGAAGGTGTGTCGCATATGATTCTACAAATTTATGACTGGAGGACGGCAAAACTAGGCCCATAACTGCTGGAACAGCGAGACCAAGTTAAAAGTGGTTTACCTGAGCTTGAGTTGTCGTAGTGGAACTACAATTGGTCAAATGTATGACCTGCACAGGTCCATACATTCAGGCGCATTCTACACTCATTTAAAGCTATTTAGAACTGGCCCCTAGGCGCCTAGATCATACATGTCGCCCTAAATCTTTTTTTTCTCCAGACAAAGGGAATGCCCCCTTATCATTTAAGGGGGTTATGCATGAAATGACTTTTACCATACTTTTTGTAGAGGCCATTTATATACTTTTATAAATTAATCATGTCTCCATGTAGCCGTCATTCCTCAAGACTAAATACGTTTAATTCTTTTAACCTTTCCTCATAACTAAGATGCTACATTCCCCTTATTAGTTTAATTGCTCCGTACTTTCTCTAACTCCAGTACATCCTTTATATAAATTGGATCTCAGAACTGAAAAGCATATTGGAGAATCAGCCACAACAATGTAATAACTAGAGATGGGCAAATAAATTCTAACAAAGTGGAATTCATTTAGAATTTCAGGAAAACTCTGGTTCTGCAAAAAAACGAAGTCTATGGTACTTTGCAGGAACAAATGGTCTTTTTTTTGTAAAATGCCCATGAGCACACAGCGTGACCTGGGGCAGAGAACTCTGGGAGGAAGAAAGGAACACCCTCAATGACATGTGCAGACATGAAGCCAATTAGCAACCAGCAGGCTTCTGTGACGTCACAGCCCTATAAATAGGGACACCATTTTAAATTCTCACAGTTCTCACTGTGTCTCCTGCCACAAGCATCTATCTGCTACAGCACTATTGTTACGGATGTGGTAGTGGATCCACTGGACCACCACAAGCGATGATGTAAGCCACGCCAGGGGAACGGAGTCTAAGTAGGTCCGGTTTTCACCAGAGCCCGCCGCAAACGGATGGACTTGCTGCGGCGGATTGCTACCAGGTCCGCTACCCTGACGTACTTGCTTGGGTGGCAGCCGAGGTGTTAGCGTGGTACAAAATCGTGAAGCAGTCTCGTAGTCGGGGACAGGCAGAAGGTCAACAGGCGGCAAAGGTTCGTTGGTCAAGGGACGAGCAGAAGTACGGTACACAGGTTAAAACGGAACAAGACTCTTTAGAACTGCTTCCTCTCCCAGGCACAAGGCACTATCGATTCGCAAGGTGCTAGGGGAAGAGGCAGGGCTAAAAAATAGAGGACCGAGCCCGTGAAAACCAATCAACCTCCGGCGCACTTCCCTTTAAATTCCCGGCAGTGCCGCCGCAGCGCACTAGAGGGCGCGCGCGCACCCGGCCGGCAAGCAGGAGCGCGCGCCAGACACAGGGCCAGGAGCTGGAGCGGGTAAGTGTTCCCGTGACACGCCGGGTGTCCGCGGCCCGAGCATCCGGGCCGCGGCAATCCGTCCGCAGCCGGAGGATCTGCTGCGTTGCGGTGTGCCTGCGACCCTACACGAGGGGCGCCGGGACACCCGTAACAGTTACCCCCCCCTTTAGGCATCCCCTCTTTCTGGCCCGCAAAACATAGACAAGAGACCCCTATCCAGGAATTTGGTTTTTCATCCGCTCCCACGACCTTTCCTCTGCCCAAACCCCTTCCGTCCAGCCCCGGCCCAGACACACACCCCCCCAAAAACAATCGTCTTCCCCCAACCGTCCTAGTGGCCAAAATCTCTTGACTGGCAAAAATATTGGTGGAATCAGCCTACGTGAGACGGGGAACCACGGACCGGAGAAAGCGGTAAGGGTGACCGGCTTCAGTAGGGAGACATGGACGGAGTTTTGGATGCGCATCGGTCGGAGGGAGCCAGAGCTTGTAGGCCACAGGATTAATGCGCCTCAGACATCAAAGGACCTAAAAAACGGGACCCAGCATGTAGCTGGGGAATTTAAAACGATATATTTGGCAGACAGCCACACCTTATCCCCCGGGACAAAGGACGGGAGGTTTCTTCTTTTTTTTGTCCGCTTGTTCTTCCATACGGCCCGATTGCCTGAAAGCAGGGACTGGCGCGTCACCCTCCAGACAGTGGATAGGTCACGGACATCTGTCCACAGCAGGTGACATCGGAGGAGGCAGAGGGATGGATATGGTGGGCGGGGATGACGACCAAGACAAGGAGAAGGGGGATGCCCAAGCGGACTCAAGCAGTCAGGAATTATACGAAAATTCCGCCCAAGGTAGTAGACTGACCAGTCCCATCTTGTTTGGCAGAAGTGAATGGCGGAGATAAGTACCTAGGAACCTGATTCACCCTCACCACTAGCCCATAGGATTGTGGTGGTGGTACGCAGGGAGAAGTCCGAGTTTCCACATGCAGTAGCGAAGCAGAGGACCCGACACAATCTTCGCGACGAACTGGACTCCCGGTCCGAGACTTATGTGAATAAAGGGAGCCCATGCAGACGGAAAATGTGTTCAAAAAAAATATTGGCGAGCCGAGGCGCAGAAGGAAGGCCCGCAGGGAACAAAATGAGCCATTTTGAAAAACGTCAGTGACTACCAAAGAACGTATAACCTTCAGAGGGCGGTAAGTCAGTATATGAAGTCCATGGCAATATGCTCCAAGGACAGCTAGGTGCAACGCAGAGGTAGGAGTAGTCCCGCAGGTCTTGGCGAGGTGACATATTGCGGGCACATGTGGTGCAGCCCCCACAAACACCTTTAACTCGTTAACGAGACCAGCCACCAGTAGACCCGGGAAATCAACGAAGCAAACCTTCGATCCCCATGGTGCCCCGCTAGCGGGAACAGAGACCCCATTTCAGGACCCTCAACCGAGCGCAGGGCGCACATACGACTTCCTGGGGGTACCCCTTGGAGTTAGAGGGAGCCACAGACATCAGCTTTCCTGGGGTAACAATAAGTTGTGGGGCCGCATGCCCCAGTCTCTTCTCCCCACTAACATCGGAGGCACGGGAAAGAGCATCGCCTTGAGGATTTCATTCTGCCCGTCGGGTCGGAAGTGGATGAAGTAGTTAAACGGCAAAGAACAGGGACCATCTCGCTTGACGAGGATTCAGACATGTGCTGTCTGGAGATAAAGGAGGTTTTTGTGGTCAGAGCAATATTCAACGGTGAAGCGAGCACCCAATCCAGGAGGTGGCGCCATTTCTCTAGTGCAGAGCTTAATGGCTAAGAGTTCCCGATCCCCGATGGTAATAGTTCAACTCTGCTGGATGAAGAAGGTCCTGGAAAAGACCGCAGGTCCGAGTCTGAGCCCTTGGCCCCTTCACACAGTGAGCAGTGCTCCAGCTCCTATGTAAGAGGCGTCCACACCAGAAAAGAAGGGTTTCTCGGTATCTGGCCGGATACACCGGTCGGAGCGAAACTGCTCAGCTGGAAAAGGCTCATCGTCCGACCGGAGGCCACAGTTTCGGGTTGGCATGTTTTTTTGTAAGGGCCCCAATAGGTGCTACCAACGTTTGAAAAGTGCGGATGAAATTTCCGTAGTAAATTGCGGAAACCCAGGAAACGATGTAATAGCCGCAGGCCAACAGGTCGGGGCCATCATGTAAGAACGGCAGAGAGTTTGGTGGGGTCCCATCCGTAGGACCCGTATCAGAGATTATGTATCCAAGAATCAGGAGCTGTCTGGTGGAAATAGGCCACTTTTCCAGTTTATGCAAATAGAGGTTTCTCGCGCAGGCGTCTCAGGCCCTGCGGCACTGTAAATGGTGGGTATATCCAGATCGGGTTGAGAATACCAGGATGTCATCTAAGTAGACCACTACACGGCACTATAGAGCCTCGGAAAATGTTCATTAACAAATTCCTGGAAGAGGGGGGGGGCGGGGGGTGGGGGGGGGGGCGGCCGGAGCGTTGCAATAAGCCGAAGGGCATTAACCAGATACTCCAAGTGCCCATCAACGAGTAAGAAGGTCCGTCTTCCATCGTCGCCTTCCTAGCCGGAAGAGATTATAGCTCCCCGCAAGTCCAATTTGGTAAAGACCTTGGCCCCCTGGAGACGGTCAAAGAGATCCGTGCTTAAATGCAGAGGGTACCGGTTCTTGATGGTGATCTTATTTAGACCTTGGTAGTCAATGCACGGTCTCAGGACCCATCTTTCTTCGCACAAAGAAAAATCCGCACCCGCCGGCAGAAGTAGATTTGCGATGACAACCCTTTTCGTAATTTTTCTTCTACATAGGCCGACATTGCCCGAGTTTCGGGTACGGAGAGCGGGTAAGACCCCTACCCCGGGAGGACTGGACCCGTAGCAGGTCCTATGGGGCAATCATATGGGCGATGAGGAGGAAGTGTCACAGCTTGCCTCTACGAAAAAACATCTTGGACGTCCTGATAAGGTATGTGGTAAACCAGGATGGCTTGTGAGATGGACTGTGAGGACTGGGGCGCACCCGGCGGGGTGCCGCAAGACAACGAGACTTGGCATCCGGGCCCCAACGCAGAACTTCACCCGTCTTCCAATCCAGCATAGGGCGTGACGCTGTAGCCAAGGAAGCCCCATAAGAACAGCCGAGAAGAACAGGGGGGGGGTAACACGAAGAACGTGATCCTTCCTGTGGCAGGCTCCTATTTGTAGGACCACTGGTTCAGTCCCGGAAGTGGATGGCGCGTCGTCTTCATAGTTCACCACTGACGGAGGAGATGACCAAGGTCTTGGTCTAGGCAGGACCACCGAGAGACGATTACTTGGTCACCAACGAAGGCATCCATAAAGCTCCCAGGCCGATCCGGAATCCCAGGAAGGCCGACACACGGAAACGAGATTCCGAAATGGACTAACCATAGCTGCAGCATGAGCCGTGGAAGGGAATACTCACACCTATGTACGCCTCTCCCACGAATCCTAGGTGCGGCGTATCCCGGACGTTGCCGAAGAAGTGGGCAACCCCTACGGAAGTGTTCGGGGGCTGCCGCAGTAGAGACACAACCTCTCCTCACGCCGTCGGGCAAGCTCTTGCGGAGACAGGCGGGTACTGTTCCACTTTCATGGCTCTCTTCCAAGGCTGGGCTGGGAGGGAGGGCAAGCTGAGGACGCAGAAAACCCTGGGCAAACGTGTAGCCGACGTGTTATTGAGCTGGCTCTCGTTCCTGGCGGACTCCTCCCGACTCTCCGAGAAACGGTGTCTATGCGGTTTGCCAGATGATGAGCTCACTTAATTGAACGTCGGAGATTCCCGGTGGCGAGGGCATCCTTGAATCTGGCCCGGAAGAGGCCCTTCTTGAACGTGGCGCACCACGCAGCATCATTCCACGCCAAATTCAGAGCCTAAGGTTCGAAATTGCACGGCGTAGTCGCCAACGGAGGATTCCCCTGCTGTAGGTTTAATAAAGCGGGATAATCAGCAGACGAGGCGCGGTGCAGGCTCCTCGAAGACTCCGCCGGGAACTCCTGCAAGAATGTCGCCAGATCCCCTGTAATAGGATCGCCTCGGACCCAAAGTGGCGTCGCCAGGCCAGGAGCTTTCGCGGCTAGGAGACTGACCACAAGGCACCTTGGACCTTTCGGACGGGAACTGACTCACCATTAGTTCCACGAGGAGGGCACACAGGGTGATGAACCCCCTGCAGGTGCCTTAGAGATCCCCCTCAAACATCGCGCATGGGACAAGCGTAGTTTTAGGGCCGCGGATGTCCCCGGAACGACTGCTGCTGCTTGAGCCACGGCCGCCGTATTGCTGCTGCTGAGTGCCAGGAGCTGCCTGCATCATAGTAGTCATTGGTTACAGCTGATTGCGCTTCTGCGCGATCTGCATAATTGCTGAGCAACGGTGGTATGAGGTCGTAGACGCCTCGGTAGATGCACCTTGGCGGGAATCCAATGTGCCGAATCGAACTGTTACGGATGTGAGTAGTGGATCCACTGACCAACACAAGCGATGATGTAAGCCACGCCAGGGGAACGGAGTCTAAGTAGGTCCGGTTTTCACCATAGCCCTCCGCAAGCGGGATGGACTTGCTGCGGGCGGATTGCTACCAGGTTGCGCTACCCTGGGAAAGATTAGGGGGGGCCTGACGTGACTTGCTTGCGTGGCACCGAGGTGTTGCGTGTACGAAATCGTGAAGCAGGCTCGTAGTCGGGGACAGGCAAGAAGGACCATGACCGGCGGCAAAGGTTCGTGGTCAAGGGACGGAGTCAGAAGGTACGGTACACAGTAAACGGAACAAGACTCCTTAGGAACGCTTCCTTCTCCCAGGCACAAGCACAATCGATTCGGCAAGGTGCGGGAAGGTAAGGCAGGGCTAAAATAGGGACCGTGCCCGGTGAAAACCAATCACCGGCCACTGTCCCTTTAAATTTTCCCGGCAGTGCCCGCCCGCGCGCGCGCACTAGAGGGCGCGCGCGCACCCTGCCGGCTGCAGGATCGCGCGCTAAAGGACGGGACCAAGGCGTCGTGACGGGTAAGTGTTCCCGTGACACGCCGGGGTGTCCGCTCCTCGAGCATCCTGGCCGCGGCACCCGTCCGCAGCAGGAGGTGCTGCGCGTTGCGAGTGTGCCTGCGACCCGACACGAGGTCGCAGGGACACCCGTAACAGTACCCCCCCCCCCTTATAGGCCTCCCCTCCCCCTCTTTCTGGCCCCATAAACTTAGACAAGAGACCCCCTATCCAGGATGTTTTCGCTCCGGCTCCCACGACTTTCTCTGGCCCAAACCCCTTCCAGTCCACCAAAAAATTCGTCTTCCCCGAACCGTCTTAGTGTGTGCCAAAATCACTTTGACGGCAAAAATATAGTGGAGATCAGCTACCGGGAGACCTGGTGGAACCACGGACCGAGAGAATGCGGTTATGGTTACCTGGCTTCAGTAGGGAGACATGGAAGGAGTTTGGGAATGCGCATGGTCGAGGGAGCCGGAGCTTGTAGGCCACAGATTAATGCGCCTCAGGACTTCAAAGGGACCAAAAAACGGGGACCCAGCTTGTATCTGGGGATTTTAAAACGGATATATTTGGCGTGTCAGAGGTGTCCCTGCGACCCGACACGCGGGTCGCAGGGACACCCGTAACAACTATATTGCCCTCTTTATAAAAAAAACTCATTTGTTCAGCTACTGGGTTGAAAGACCTTCGCAAGTGTGTGTCATATACACACTTGCTACACAACCAGCATTATTATTTCATTTTAGTTTGTGGGGTATTCTCCCTAAAGTCCCGGGTGGGGTGTATTTCTGCCCCAAACATGCCTGAATTCCATCGGGTTTTTCTACAAGGTATTTTATACCCAAGGGGAAAATTTTGCCTTTTGTTTTGGGGGGGTTTTTGGGAGTAAAAACAGGGTGTGTTTTTTTTTTACCCATATACACCAAAAATTCCTTTTTTTTTTTTTTCTGCGGGTATTTCATACCCAAGGGTTAATTTACCCCCTCTTTTTGTGGGGTAATTTGGAGTAAAAAACAGAGTGTTGTATTTTTTTGCCCCTTAATCCAAATTTTTCCATCTGTTTTTTTCTTGGGGTATTTAAACCCCAAAGGGGTTGTTTTTGCCTTTTGTTTGGGGGGGTTAAATTTTTATCAAATACGGGTGTTATTTATCATATACAGAAAACTTCTTTAAAAAAAGGGCGTAAATTTTTGATCAAACAGCATGTCTAAAAGAGGTGGCGGGCCCTTCACATGCAGTGGAAATTTGGCACAAACGTTCCTGGAAGGCACGGGTCAAGCACAGTAAAGGGGACGTCAGCGGGGATGATTGGGTGAGGAGAAACTGCCGGTCCCATCTAGCGGCCGTGTTTTGACCAGAAACCCCAAGGTTTTTGTTTGGTTTAAACTGGGCATTCACTTCCTCACAGTTTACATCTACAACCCCAACAAAGTCTTGGGGTTCATCGGGGAACAACCCTTATTTGGGCATGGCCGGAGCAGGTCGGGGCCCTACCTGTCATCAACCCCGCCTCTGTCCCTTTCGGTTCCCCACCCCAAGAACTACTATGGTCTGGGCTCGCCCCACTATACAGCGGGGGCAACTCTTTGAGGACAGTCGCAGTACTTGGCAGCAAAGAGGTGGGGCAGACATCTGCTGATTCTTGCGAGGCGAAAGTAAAGATTGGAAGTGGCTGGGAGGTTTTTTGTTGCAAGCAGCAGGCCTGATACTGAGACTATTTAGGGGGAAAGCAGTGACGGGCAAAACAAATCGATGATGATTTTAGCCGATCGCACTTGGGACCGGGTTTTAAGCAAGGGCAAATCATCCCCCGTCGGGGAAAGGGTGTCAGCTTGTCATCAGGGACGGGCAGCGACAAGTCGGTAGTGTGGCCGTGAGTCAGCCCGGTCGAAAGCCCCAAAAGGCCACGGGTAAAACCACCCGCTTCGCAGTTTCCAAGAAAGTAGTGGGACAAGGTTTACCAAGGCAACGGCTGTAGTAGTCACTCAGTGCAGAGAGTTGGTGGTAAAATCACCTATCCGACGGTGTGGCAGTTTTTTGCTAAGACACTGAAAGGGGCCCCAACATGTGTATATGACAAAACTTGGGCAGAAAGTAAAGCGTGGGCCCGGGAACTAACGTTGGGAACCACGGGCCCCGATCAACACATGCAGCTCAAACCCCCCCCCCCCTCCTTTGGGCCCGAGAGATACGTGTCCCCCGATGTGGGGGTCCATTCCTCCCCGCAACAGCACCAAGGGCAAAAGCATGCCATTTCATCCCATCAAGGGTACAGCACCTCTGGGCCGAAGGGGGCTGTTTTTTTCTTTGTCATCATCTTCCATTCCAGATGTCCTGCCCTCGCCATGTTTTTACAGCATCATTCAACAGGGAATTGCCAAGAGCAACAGTATGCGTCCAACCATCCTAAGGTGCAGAAGCTGACTGGCCCTGTCCAAGTTTTCGGGACTGCAGCCCCCTTTTTCCCCTTTTCCAAAAGGTGGACTCTGCACCGTTCAGAAACTAAGGCTTGTGGGGGCCGGGGTTTGAGAGTCCCAAGCCGTAATTTCTTATGTAGAACAGAAGGTGGGCCAGTCCTTGAGCCTATCGGTGTCTTACAAGGTGCATGGCAGCACGGACGTGTGGAGCTGTAACTACGGTCAGGGACAGTACATGTCCTTTACGTCCCGTTGGGTGAATGTGCTTCCTGCCCAGCCACACCAGCAACTTGGAGACGGCGCTTTCTCCTCCACGTTGTTAAAACATACCGCGTGATGAAAACACTCACGGTTGCCAGGGATATTGCCGAGCGTGTGCAAGAGCAAACCAAACATAGATGCCCGGGATATCATCGTGCATGTGCAGGAGCACGCAAGAGACCAGTACGGGTACATAGAGATAAGATTGTGCAATAAGAGCCAGGCATAGACTATCAGTTCAAAGTGTCAAAACTATTGAAAAAAGATACAATAACTAGAGTAGCATATCAGCACAGCGATATTAGAGTGGCAAGAAAGAGGAATAGCAAATACAAAGGAAATTCTGGCAGTGTTGCGGACATGTAAATAAAAAATAAAGTGTATAATTCATACATGCCACATACACCTATCGATAACCAAGAACAATATAATAATATGACAATAAACATAATTATAGAATACAATAATAAAAAGATACAAATTAATAAGAAATAAATCAAAATGAAGAATTATTAGATAATACAGAGGTAATCAAATAAATGATGTAAATGAAAAACAATCATTAAGACCATGTGGCTGGAGAGTTCTCAAGTAGAAAATCCAGTGAGCTTCTCTTTGAAGCATTTTTCGGTCAAAATCCCCCTTACGTGGAGAAGGAGTAACAACCTCAATAACTGAAAAGTAATAGACAGTGGATCACTGGGGTGACATGTATTCATATGGCGTGCAGGAGGTGTATCACGATGGTTTCTAATATCACCCAAATGTTCCAAAATTCTACGTCAGAATTCCCGGAATGTCTTAACGACATACATAGATGGACAACAACAGGAGGCTTGATAAACCACACCTCGTGTTTTGCAATTAGCGTAATTCCTCATATGGAAAATGTTACCAGTAGATACATTGGTGACTGTTTTTGAAACCAAAATAAACTTGCACGTCTTACAGGCACCACATTTATAAGTACCAGTCACTCGATTTGATAACCATGTACCCGAAGGTAAGGGGGAGTATAATGACTACAGACAAGAGAATCGCCAAGGTTTTTTCCCCGTCTCAACGTAATACGGAGAAAAGGGTCAATTAATTCCGCTATCTCCGGATTCTGATGTAATAGTGGCCAGACGTTAGAGATAGTCCCTTTTATTTGTTTAAATGCATTATCGAATGTCCCAATCACTCTAAGTTTACCATCTATCTTAGATTCCTTTGATTTTTGGGGATGTAATAGAAAGATACGATCAGCTCTCCGTGCCCACTGATAGGCAGGTGAGAGAATCTCCCTAGGATAGCCCCGTTGAAGAAATCTCTTTTGGAAGATATCAGCTTCCTCCTTAAACGTTTGTAAGGTGGAACAATTATGCCGAGTGCGTATGTATTGTCCCTTTGGGATACCACGGCATAATGGGAAGGGATGGAAGCTGTCCTACCTAAGTAGGCTATTGCCCGCTGTGGGTTTCCTGAATAGGGATATCTCCAAAATTCCGTTATGGCCTTCTTTGAACAAAACATCCAGGAAGATGAGTTCAAAGCTATCGATAACAGATGTGAACTTAAGACCTATATCGTTGGTATTCAAATTTTCCACAGACTGATGGAAATCATTGGATGACCCGGACCAAAAGATAACGACATCATCAATATAACGGCCCCAATAGAGAATGTTCTCTTGGGCCTGATGGTATTGTTCAGAAAAAACAACGGTGCTTTCCCACTAGCCCAGGACGCGATTTGCATATGAGGGAGCAGAAGGGCTCCCCACAGCGGTCCCCCTGAGCTGGTGATAATAGCATCCGTTGCAAAGGAAAAAATTATGTGTGAGTACAAACCACAACAATTTAAGTACAAATTAATTATGTTCCCGAAAGAAGCTGATACGGGTTTCCAAAAAGGTCTGCACAGCTCTAAATCCTGCCTCATGGGAGATAGAACTATATAAGGTTTCCACATCTATACTACACAGAAAGGTGTCAGAGTCAATAGTTAGTCCTTCCAATTTACGGAGAAGATCAGTGGTATCCCTAATAAAGGAAGGCAACGCCGTAACAAAGGGATACAAAATAGAATCAATATATGTACTCACGTTTTGTGTTACGTTATTTATCCCAGATACGATTGGTCTACACCTGAGTGAATGGAATCCTTTATGGACTTTAGGAAGACCATAAAATGTGGTACATCTTATCTCTATGTACCCGTACTGGACTCTTGCGTGCTTCCGCGTGTGCGCGATGATATCCCGGGCATCTATGTTTGTTTTGACCGTCTGCGCTGCCCGTTTGCCGTACGCATGCATGGTGGCTTGCGATCGTGATCTTGCACACGTCCGGCGATATCCCTGACAACCGTGAGTGTTTTCATCACGTGGTATGCTTGGCCGTTGGGTGCATGCGTGATGTCAACTTCCGGACACGGTCTCCGGACTCTCAGTGGTAACGCACATGTATTCTACACTCGAGGGTATATAGCAGGTATAGCCTGCCTTTCCTGGTCGTTGCTACCTTTTACCATCGGTAACCATCACCCTGCGCAGTATCTTTGCCCTTATCACAGGATCCGGGTACCTGTGTCCATTGTTTTACCACAATATCTCTCTGAAGGAACGTAAGCTTAATATGTATTTATGTATTGACATGCCATTTGTTCCCTGATGAACCCACATTATAGGTGGGAGAAACGCGTCGGATAGTTTGTATTGTCATTTGAGTTGCTGTATGTCCATTGGATTGTTTGTGTGCCTTTATTGTCACGCTGTGAGACCGGCCACTCTTTGTTGCACTTTTTTGGTTATATCCTTTTTGTTACTTGTATTTGTTATATGTTTCTATGTTCCCTTGGTAGTATTATAAGATATAGGTAGGGTGTTCCAGCACGGGGCCGTCCTTTTCGGAGCATATACTCTGCTTTCCTTTTTATTGGGTTTGTGATATCTTTTTAACTTGATATCATTAAGGCCTTGTTCACACGGCTTATTCTGGGACGGAATTGGAGCCGTACTGCGTGCCGTATTTGCGCTTCAGTACGGCTCCAATCCGTCCCAGTAACTAGGGTAATACACAGTTCTCATAGAGACCTATGGATTCATCGTTTTCCCCGCTCGCGTATCCGCGGGGGGGAGAAAGTGACTGTGAATTATTTACGGGGTACGCGCCGTAAATAATCATTGTTATGGGCCGGGGGATCCGTCCGCATTACGCTTTTGAATAAGCCGTGTGAACACTGCCTAAAGGTTATATTTTAATGTATTTGTACCCTTAGGCAGTGGGGATTTGGCTAGTAGTTTTTTGATTGTGCTAGTGATGTTTACTGCCAGGTAATTATATCTTCGGACCTCTCCTGCCCAATATCGCTATAGGAGGCTGTAATTTGTTGTTACATTCTAAAAAATGGCCAGAAAACTGTGCATGCACTTCATCCATTCCTACAAAGCCAAGCACGCCCTCCTTGAGCTGCAGCGGCAGAAAGGGCCTCCCACAACAACGCTGATATGCGAGTTTCCCCCCTTGGAATCCAGCCTCCATAGTTAGACCGACTGTATGAAAGAAAAGGCCATAACGATTTTTTGATGATCCAACGGACAAACGGGGCAATTTTGATGTCACCAGTGGAGCTCAACGGACACCTGCCTTTTGCTTAGGGCCCTTTTGAGGAGGCCACTTTATTTTTCAGTTGCCGGACTACGGAGGATAACAAATTTCCCACTGCTTCATACCGGGAAAACGAGGGCGCAAAATCGTCTTTCGGGGACTGGGCAGGGCACTAAAATTCAGGGCCCACATGAGCGGGTGGGGGCTAAAACGGGAAAGGGAAAAGCATTGGACACACAGTATCGGCAAATTTTGGGTTTTTCTACTCAGGGACAAAAGGGGAAGGGAACAGCCAGAGGGGTAGAGATGAAAGTGACCCCAAAACTCAGACACACTGGGCAGTATACAGGGAAGGGGGGCAGGGGCCCCCTCAAGTCATTTTGCGCAGAGGCCGCAGCATGCGATTGCCTGGCTTGTGACAGCCGCATAGTCACCATCCAGCAGAGGGAGGATTTCTGGCTCTCCACCCTCTTGGACCCTCGCTAGTGGACCAAAATGGGAGCATTTTCTCCACCTGCCGAGAGGGGGGAAAAATCACGCAATAAGAAGATCCTATGTATCATTGGCCGCTGCCTATCTCGCCATCTTTCCGTCCCTCAGGTCCCCACCGGGGGTTTTTCACCCAATTACCAGCCACCGCTGCGTAGGAAGGTGGGGGTAAAGAATCGCAGTTCCCCTCAGCGCACCTAAGTCTGGAGTCTTATGAGCACTTCCTTCACCCCCTAGTGAGGAAGTAAATCGAGCAGCAGACCTGGGGCAGACCCTGAAAACCCGCAGGTGGGGGCCCAATTTGGCAGCACTCGCCACCCACAAGAAGATCCGCGGGCACTGGGCAACCAAACTGGATTTTTTTGCCGCAACTTTCGATTTTTCACTGGAGAAGCTGTCTTGCCCAGCCAGTAGTGTGGCATCAGAGCAGGTGTTCAGTGCTGCAGGGGCCATAGTTACCCCAAGGAGAACCCGCTTGTCCACTCAAAATGTGGAGAGACTCACCTTTGTCAAGATGAATCAGGCGTGGATCTGCCAGGATTTCCACACACCAATGCCTTAGGCATCAGATTACATCAGCCATGACGCCTCACCAAAACTTTGAGAAATGAGTCTGGATACAAACTACCTACCTCAGCTACTATTCTTATGGGGCCACCTGCCTGATGCCACACATCTGCTGCCAGCTGCTTCACCTGCCACCCACCATCTTTACCACGGACTGGTATTGCCACCCACCTCCACAGTGTGTCATTGTGCTAATCTGTGGCCTACTCATGATGCTGCCACCTCCACACTCTGTGATTTTGCCACTCTGTGGCCTACTCTTGTTGCTGCCAACATCTCAACCAGTCATTTGCCACTCTGTGGCCTACTGATGTTGCTGCCACCTCCTCAACCTGTCATTGTGCCACTCGATGGCCTACTCATGTTGCTGCCACCTTCTCAACATGTAATTTTCCACTCTGTGGCCTACTCATGTTGCTGCCAACTCCACACTCTGTGATTGTGCCAATCTCTGGCCTACTGATTTTGCTGCCACTTCCTCAACCTGTCATTGTGCCACTCTGTGTCCTACTGATGTTGCTGCCACCTTCTACAATGTTCCACAACACTCTACAGGCTCTCCGCAGCCAGGAAATAGCTGTTTTTAATGCAATTCGCCATGAATAAATTTAGGTCGAAAAGAATTTTGGTGGAACACTCGGCAAACCTGACGAATCGAATTTTTGAGAAATTCGCCCATCTCTAGTAATAACCTAAAAAAGTCTAAAAATGGCTCTATCATACTTTTCACTCTCTCCAATGATCTAAAGTACAGGCACCTACCATGGACCTTTGTGCTGCAGACCTGGCAATTTATTTCAAATTAAAATTGACAACATCTGACAAAAATAATATTCCAGTCTATTGTTGGACTGGCCCACCAGAGTGTTAGATTCTCTGGTGGGCCCAAGTTCTGACACAATAATGTATGCCTGATATTTTATTACCCCAAACTGTCACAGTTGACTGCAGTGGTTCCTCTTGGTCACCTCAAGAGATGACTTATTGAACCACACCAGGTAGCAGAGTCTTAGGAGCCCCTGGTATTCACCACAGCCCACCACAAGGTGGGGTGGACTTCACTGCAGAGGACTCCTAGGTCGCTAACCCTTAATGTGGCCACTTGTGGTGACAGCAAAGGTGCAGATGTGGTACAAGAGGACCAGACAGAGAATAAATTACTGGCCCTTAGGAATGGGTACACTCGAGCCAGCAAGAGACAGCAAGCGGAAGTGGGGAGATGTGAGTAACGTCGGCCCTGGGGGAGAGAGACACGAGCACATCCATGGTTCAGAGCAGCAACCATGGCGCGCATCATGACAATTTCTAAACAACTAAAATTGGTCTACTTTTGCCTAAGCAGCTATCTGTTATCTCTTAACTCTTCCTAAGCTCTTACAATCTGGTTTTCGTATAAGATGACTTAACCATTGTAAAAATCAAGAACTTTTACCTTTAGTGTTATCCCTATTACCTCATAGACAGGGCTGGCATAAAAGCATTAAGAGACTCTGGGCGTAGCAGTTGTGATGACTTGCTCTCGTCGGGACGCCCTCCTGGGCCATCTTGGGGATTTTAGCTCATGGAATCGCCGTCTTTGGTAAAACGGATGGCACTCCAACACAGGCTTCAGTTTGAAACTGGCCTCATACCCTTTATTGAGCATAGTATACGGCAACAAAAACACAAATAAAAATCCTCGGCCGTCAAGCCACTAACTAAACATTAAATGAGTCCTCATTAACGGGCCTATGCCTACCGCACAGCACCACATACCACAATTATTTTCACTGATAATAGATTTCCCAACCTCCGGGCCAGACTCTCCCACCTGCTGCCCAAACATTCAGGTAGCAATCACACCCCCTGATCTCCTGTAGTAGGAGGCTCTTAATAGGTGCTCTAGATGCACCCAATACCTGGGCTGGAACCCGAAGACCTGGAATGTGGGAACAACCACCCACCCATCTGCAGTTGTTCCGGGAAGACCAGCCCTTAATGGTTGGACATTAGCGATGCTATGTATAAGGGTCAGCACCCTAATGTTGCTGACTGACAATACCTGGCTTCCCCGACCGAGACCAGGCTCTCGGTGGCACGTACGCCACCTAGTGGCAGAACCCTGCGACTGCCTATGGTCACTCTGCCACACAGTGCACTGGCCCCTTTCCAGCACGTGACAACACACCAGTTCATGCCTCTAACCAGTCCCAGGCAGCTAACATAACACCAGTCCATGTTTCTAATGACCTCCAAGCATACCCAATTATACACAGCTTCCTCCAGTAGACCAGCCCTAAAATAACAGTGGCATTACATATTGTCTAAACAGATGCATATAGATGCAACTGCCTACTCTGTCCAATAGATAATACTGCCCTGCTCGTAGATTGTAAGCTCCCATGCCTGTTGTTTGTACATGTACCCTCTGCAGAATGTGTTGGCACTATATAAATAGTATTAAACTTCAGATTAGGTTAATGAAACAAATGAACAAATCTAAGATGACCCCCCACGTTATGGTAACCAGAGGTAATGTCAGACCAGAAGCACTGTGGAACTATAAGTTAATTCGTAAAAAATTGAATGAACCCTAACCTCAACTTAGGTGTAGGTTCACAGTAAGAGTATGTTCACATGACGGATTATAACACTGATTCGGCACTGAAAATGTCAGCGCCAAATCAGAGTTGTATCTTTGTTGAAAGTTATATGCTTGTAAGTGGGGAATTCCGATTAGGAAACAACACTGACAGAACAAGGCCTCCTATACTTAGTATTGTCGCCATGTAAAATGCGTCAAGAATTGACACATTTTTTTACAAGTTTGATCAAACCAGTGTCAAACCAAACAGAGACCTACCTGTGCAACACTACAGATAAAGATTATTAAGATTATTATTTTTATATTTGAAAGCGCAGGACAACTGGTGGACTTGAGAATTCTAATGTAATTCTTTGTCAATCCAAAATTTATAAAATATAGTAAAGCAAATTATCAATTCCTCACTATTTTCAAGATTTCTGCTTGCTGTTATTCAGTTGGAACCTGCATAAAAATCTTTCCTGTTACGGACACGCTTGTATATGGTTCGTTTCAAAACAACTATCATAACTGTTTGTTGCACTGAGCATAGCACAATATGGATTTAGTGGTGGAACTACCGCCATAGAAGCCGTAGCAGCTGCTATGGGTTCTACCGCCATAGAGGCCTGGCCGGAGAGTCCTTCCTGTCTCAGAACTCTTGGGCCATCTGTCCTGAACATTCAAAGGTAATGCCTTCAATCCCTGGGTCTGCACAGTCCATTTAACATCCTAGGGACACTCAAACAGTTAATGCATTTAGCAGAGCAGAGAGCCATTGGTTCCCCACCTCAGCCTAGTAGGCCTAAGGCTCTGCAGTGCTTCCTGATACAGATCATCATTGCGCTACCTGTATGGGTAGAATTTTTTTTTTTTTCAGTAATGTGCCCCTACCTACCCCCTATCTACCTAACTGTGGCCTATATATTTACCTGGGGCCAGCCTACCTGCCTACCTGGGTCTTACTTACCTACCTGGGGCCTACCAACCTACCTTCATGAGGCCAAACCAACCTCCATTCCTGGGGCCTACTAACCTACCTGGGGCCTACCAACCTACCTACCTGGGGCCTTGCCTGCCTACCTAGCTTTGTTTCATTTTGGTGTATTTTTTTGTTCCAGTGTTAGTAAAAAAGGTATCTAACAGACAGATTTTATGCGATTACTAGTACTGCGGCTCTGTTTCAGCCAGCGGTGGTTTTTTTGTCACCCCAAAGCGGACACCAAGCCCCACTACTAGTAGTATAGAGATGTCTGTCAAACACCTCTATTACTAACTGTTCTGACTCAATAAGTAGTCCGTAGTTGTGCAGCTCCCTGAGAGAACTCTTCTGAGTGCTTCTGTATTGGACCCAGTAACTACATATAGCTACACATAAGTGTAGCTACAGGGGTCGCAGCGGTCGCTCTTGCGACTGGGACCCTGAGCCAGGGGGAGCCCACATGCCATGCAGGTGCATCGCTGGGTCACATAAACACAGCAAGGCAGCAATCACAGCCACTACCTGCACGGCTGAACGGCCACGATACACTGATTCCAAATGTTCAGCTCACTGGAGACAGCGGCACATTGTAATAATGCCTATCACTAGACTTATGAGCCTGTAGATGCCCGAAGTGGTGTCCCTGAGGGGGCGGTGTGATGACATCACATTGCCCAATCCAGATTCAAAGACAAGCGTTCAGCGGAAGAACAGGTGAGGAGTATTATTATTATTTTTTTCTTTTAATTAAGGGCCCTATATACAGCTACTTACCTACTGGGGAACCCTATATACACTTACCTACCTACTGGGGAGCCCTATATACACCTACCTACCTACTGGGGGGCCCTATCTACACCTACCAAATTATTAGGGGGCCCTATATACAAATACCAAACCACTGAGGGCTCTATGTACACCTCCCTAACTACTGGGAGCCCTATATAACTACTGGAGGACCATATATACACCTAACTACCTACTGGGGGCAGCGAACCCTGGAGCAGAAGAACAGAAAGAGACAGACAGACAGTGAGACCAGACGCTAGGCCCCTCAAATCTGTCCCTTCCTACTTGCCCGCCCAACCCTAAGTAGTCTGCGGCAACTGGGTGGCAGTCCCTACCCTGAGTACATGAAAAACACAAAACGCATGAGACAAACAAAATCATATTCAGGAAGTCAGGCAGAGTAGGTCAAAGCCAATGAGAGCAATGCAGTATTGAATCGTAAGGCACAAGGAAGGTCAGGGAGCAGGCACAAAATTGGTAACCAAGCAAGACTAAAGAGAGATAGCACACCAGTTCAAGCATAGGCTATCACAGGCAAAGAGCAAAGCTCAACTAAACTATAAGTAGGATGTCAGAGTCCTGGGCCAAGGCATGATTAGACAGACATAGAACGGTAGCAGGCAATATATCATACACTGTAGCAAAAATGTATTAAAAGCTTCCACAAAATGAAACTTCAAGTGGTTACACTTTAGTACTTTCAGTTCAATTGGCTCATGTCCATAGAAGGCGGAAAAAACTCATTTCTTGAGCTGGTATACTTGCTGTCAGCATAGCGTGGCTATTCCACATGGAATCCACTATTTGCACAGGCGGGCGTAGTGCAAGCGCGCACGACGTTTCGGGGGCTCCTCCCCCTTTCTCAAGCCCTTGAGACAGCAAGTATACCCGCTCAAGAAATGAGTTTGTGCCGCCTTCTATGGACACGAGCCAATTGAACTGAAAGTACTAAAGTGTAACCACTTGAAGTTTCATTTTGTGGAAGCTTTTAATACATTTTTGCTACAGTGTATGATATATTGCCTGCTATCGTTCTATGTCTGTCTTATAAGGGAGATTGAGGAGTCTCCATGTAGCAGTGGCTTATTATATGCTGCCATAAGGATATTTCACTACCTTTATATTGATATAGATGAAGGCATGATTAAACCAGCCCTCTGTCATCCATCCACACAAAACATGGACTTAGTGGTAGTGTTGAGCGATTTTTATCGACAAAGTTGAAATCGGCAAGGTTTTTATGGTGATCGAAATTTCCAGATCATGCGATAATTATGGGGTTTAAAATCTTTAGCATCACTTTAAGATCGCGCCTTTTTCGGCGCTTCCTGTAAATTTTGGCGGCCAGCAAATCAGATTACAGAATAGAGCAGGGTGAGATGTGTGGCGACGTCATGACTGGGATGTGTATGGTTGCGATTGGCTGGAAAAATCACATGACCTTTGTTTTACATAGAACAGGTTTCCTGTTTCAGCCTCAGTGTCTTGTCAGCGTCTCATAGGGATGGGACCTGCGCTCTGCCTGTGGCCAAACAGCTCAGCGAAATTAGTCTATTTCTGCACAAGAAACCTCTACTATTAGCTGTGATCCTTCCAATTTAGTTAATTAGAGATTTGAACATTTATGTATTAGCTAAAGAATTTTAAAGCAGCATCTACCGCTGTAAATTCAGGCGGCGGTGGGCGGGGGGACGGGGGGGGCCCCGCGGCGAACACAGAAAAGCTCTATCTATAAAGAACACGGGAATAAAGTTCACCAAGACTTAGTGTAGACATTGTAGTGGAATATCTTTATTATTAACAGTTTGCTATTAAAAATATTTCCTGGATATTGTGCAGCCTGAACTTATATGGATACACATCATTTCTAGTAACTGCAGGTCTCTTTGGTTAGCTGCAAAACTCCACTTTAAAATTATCAGTATACATTTCAGATAGGTGTTTCATTTTAAATTTTTAAACCCATTACACCTGTGACTGTTGATATATCCACCTTGCAGTTTAAATTACAAATACAGCAATCTTGTAGTCAGCACAGGTTGTTTGTTGCCAAAAATACCGTGTATCGTACGAAAACATCACAGTTTACGTGTTTTTTGACTTTTGCGCACCCACATTGTTCATTGACGCAGCATCCACGAAATCTTAAAACAGCAATTCTATATTCACAACGGGTTTGAATTTGAAAGGTGCAAAAAATACCATTTTTATTTATACCAAAACATAACAGTTACGTTTTTTGACTTTTGCGCACCCAGCTTTGTTCTTTTACGCAGCATCTACGTAAATCTTAAAACAGAAAATTCTATATTCACCACAGGTGAATTGAAAGGTGCAAAAAATACCGTTTTTTAAATACCAAAACATAACAGTTACGTGTTTTTTGACTTTTGCGCACCCAGCATTGTTCATTGACGCAGCATCTACTTAAATCTTAAAACAGCAATTCTATATTCACCACAGGTGAATTGAAAGGTGCAAAAAATATCGTTTATTATACCAAAACATAACAGTTACGTGTTTTTTGACTTTTGCGCACCCAGCATTGTTCATTGACGCAGCATCTACGTAAATCTTAAAACAGAAATTCTATATTCACCACAGGTGAATTGAAAGGTGCAAAAATACCGTGTATCATACGAAAACATAACAGTTTTACGTGTTTTTTGATTTTTGCACACCCCACTTTGTTCATTGACCAGCATCCAGGTAAATCTTAAAACAGCAATTCTATATTTACCACAGGTGAATGAAAGGTGCAAAAAATACCGTTATTATACCAAAACATAACAGTTACGTGTTTTTTGACTTTTGCGCACCCGGGCATTGTTCATTGACGCAGCATCTACGTAAATCTTAAAACAGCAATTAAATATTCACCACAGGTGAATTGAAAGTATCACAAAATACCGTGTATATACGAAAACATAACAGATACGTGTTTTTTGACTTTTGCTCACCCAGCTTTGTTCATTGACGCAGCATCCACGTAAATCTTAAAAACAGCAATTCTATAGTCACCACAGGTGAATTGAAAGGTGCAAAAAATACCGTGTATTATACGAAAACATAACAGATACAGACATAAAAAGACCCTTTTCCCCGCACTTTTTAATCGTGGGGTCAGACAGGTTTTAATGGTCATACTGCGGTCCAGGACAGGTATAGTCAATGTCCAGTTGAAACTAAAAATGGTGGTTGAAAGACTCCTTTTTGCAGCACCTTTTTAAATCTGGGGGTCATGCAGGTTTGGGCTCATGCTGCGTTCCAGGACAGGGATATTCAATGTCCATTCAAGTAACATGATTTTTTCAAATCAACGCCTTCTGGCACTTTTTAATTTGGGGTTGCGGGATTTAAGGTCAGGCTGGGTACAAGACAGGGATGGAATGGCTGTGATTTTTTTTTCTGTGATTTTTAAAACCCCACGTGTTTTGCCTAAGTTTTAGCATATCCATTGACTTTTTTGGATTTTAAATTTTCAGTTTCTCCAGCCTTTTTTGGGGTGTAATAATAAAGGGTTTTTGCTTTTCCCATAATTTTAATGGTAATCGCTCAAACGATGCTCACATCAAAAAAAAAACCTTATCATAGCGGCCGCATCAACATCGCTCGATCTCATACCCAACCAACACTCAACACTACTTAGTGGCAGAGGCAGCTGTCAATCACATTGGTTTAACTGTCTGCTTCCCAAGAGACCAGATGGTGTGGCAGAAAAAAAATTTAAATACAACAAACCTAAAAACCCTTTTCAACTTTGAAAGCAACAGCACAAACCATCAAAACATAGCCAAAAGCCTCCCTCTCCCAACCTTATGACCACTGGGCGGCCTAAAAGGCACTCGGACAAAAACCATTCTAGCTCCACTCTAACTTCTCTAGTGGGGGTCCATCTCCCCCTTTTGGGCACGGGGCATCTGCATTGGCCTACTTGACCTTCATGTTTTGTTTTTTGGCTTTTTGGCTTTCTTTTGTTTGCTCTTTAAATGGTACAGCTGTCACATACTGCTTATAGTACTGGTTAGTGAACTTAATGACAGAGACCAGAACGTTTACCTCTAAGTATCTTACTTTGGTTCTGCTGTGTAAGAGACAAGTTTCAGTCCTAATTATTTCCTTAAATTTTCTCTCATTTCTTGAGTTCTTTTAAAAAATTATGACCCTTACTTTTGACTTGTACTACTGCTATGTGTTTATGAAACAAAAATCAATAAACACAGGTTGTAAAAAAAAGAAATAATATTTATTGTCTGAGCCCATAATCCACTTTTAAGTACATGTGTGAAGTGACTATTGTACTGTTGTTTAGATTAGAAGACCCTTTAGCTTGTATTTCAAGGTCCTAAATGTCTAGCAGAAGAAAACCTAATTTGTAGCCGACTTTAGAACCAATTACCAGATACCCAGCATATGCAAGGATTACTTGAATGTGGGTGGGCTGTGAGAGGGTGGACCTTAAAAATAATTGCCTCTGGTGGGTCTAAAAAATTTCATTTGCCTGTAACTATACTTCCCCCCTGATGAACTCCCCCGGGTTTTGGGGGCGAGGGGGGCATGTTGAATCATTTTCAAAATATTTATTATTATACACTGTGTATGACATACATAAAAGTTATATTGAGAGATATTTTTAATTTTAGCTAAGACTCCCATGCAGACTCACACAGGGGAACAAGGGAAACCCCTGGTGGGTCTCTGAGCATGGCAGACCTGGGGTTTCTTTTAAACTGTATATACATCCTCGGAAGAGAGAGAAAGAGGCAAAAAGCAATGGCAGGAGCAGAGTAAAGAACATTTTTACAGCGTTTTAGGGTCCCCCAGAACAATTTCCATTTTGAAACCCCCAAATCAACTCCACAGGTGGGCCCCCAGAATGAAACTCCACAGGTGTCCCCCAGGAATCCCAGTCCAACACTGCTCCAATGGAAGATTGTGAAGACAAGGCATAACCTTGGTCAGACTAGGAAGGCCCTGGTAGAAAAATTTAAACCCTTCTTAGAGCCCCTTAAATAAAATACTATTGGGGGCAAGACATTCCTCAATGTTGGTGAAATTTTAAAACCCCCTTTTAAAAATACTAATCAGATGACAAGTGCATGACAATTATACAACAAAGCGAGTTAAATACCTCTGTTAATTTACGCAGGCAATTTAGAAACTATAGACTGTTAGTTCATAGCAAACCATACGCCCACACCCGAAAAAGAAAGAGAAGCAAAATGGGAACTGAGAATGAAATACAAATTTCTCAAGAAAGTCTTATGGAACACTAATACCAACAGTAATCAAAGACAAAATCTAGGACTCAGAAATTCATTTTTAAGGGATCCAGTTTTCATGTTCACTGGTTTTAATCAAATTTTTTTTCGTTGTTCCATAAATATGTGAAACCATTTTGGACAACTATAGCAGCCGCAGTATGAGGCCCAAGGGCTGAGTGGGCCCATTTAAGAGCAAGAACGTTGTATATTTTCATTTTGTAAGGAATGTTGGTGATATTCTTCTATTTAGCATTACCATGTGGGTTCTCTGATATTAGGTTGCTATTATCTATTCTTTTATTTCTTCTCTGTTTTTTAGTTTTTTTTCTTTACTAGTGGTTCCCTTTTTTTTTGCTATGGGCCCGAAAAATGTTTCCTCATTTGGGTGCTCTTAAAGTTTTTTTAGAAACTTTTTTGATATTCCCTTTTGTAAATTAAGGGGGAAAATGTAGTAAATACAAGCACGTCATGATCAACAAAAGAAGTACCACTCCGGGCTATTTTTTCTCCCCACCAAAAAAAATTGGTTTTCTGCAACTTTATGCCTATGGCAAAGGCCAGATAGCAGCTGAGATGTATGTTCTTCATAGTCCACAATGTAGCAGGGAAAGGGTCAACTGGCCCATAGGGAACAGGGAAAAATCCCAGTGGGCCACTGACTGGCAATCTTATTTTTTTTTAAACGCATATCATCATTGAAGGGCAGAAAGGCAGGGAAGGGCAAGCAAAAGACGGTTAAAAGTGCTTTATATCTTTTGCATGGCCCCCCAGTCAATAATGATGAAAAACGGGGCCCCAAATTTAGGTCAAACATGCTCGTGCGATGACATGATGTGTCAAACTTTCGATTCAAGAGCATAACCTTGGGCAACTTATCTGTTTTCTGTAGATGAAACAGTATAATGAGTAATAATTTATTTAACAAAAGTAAAAAGCAGGATAACTAATTAAAAGCCTCTAAATGACTCCATCCAAAAAACTAAAACCCCTTAAAGCATTTAAAACAGCATTAAGGAAGTTTTTTTTTTTTAACTCTTATTTATTTCACAGATATGAAAGCAAAGTGGAGGTGAAATTTCTAAATTCCCTTTTTTTCAATTTTTATCCATTATTCACGGGAACATGGTAGATGTGACCATGGAAATGCAATTCAACATTCCCCAAAATTCGCTGTTTCCATAGATATCCCATATGTGTCCCTAGTGGCGCTATTTGGCTCAACCACAACTAGTAGGAAAGCACCCACTTGACTTTGGGGTCTCATTTTCAAAATAAATTTTATTAGGGCGTCTTTTTTCAGGTTTGAGGACATTCTAAGTTGCTAAAACTTAATAACACACCCTAAAAAGACCCCATATTGAAACTACACTTAATGATTATATCCAGAGAGCATCTACCCCACGGGTTTTCCACAAATTTTTTTCAGCATAAGACTATGAAAACTGAAGAATTTTTTTTTCCAACAATCTCCAATTGTAGCTGAAAACGGTTAATTTTTTACAAAGAACCCAAGGGAAAAAACAGCCTAATTTTGTTATGCAATTCCTTTCAAGTTCTCAATACCCTATATTTGTGTGTAAACTACTGTTTGGGTGCATGGCAGGTCGTACAAAGAGGGAGCGCTACTGTCCTCTGGAACACAGATTTTGGTGGGTGCCATGTCGCATTTGCAAAGCCCCCAAATTAGCAGAACAGGTGACACCATCCAGAAGTCAATTGCAATTGGATTCAATTGGATTGGATTCAATTGCAATGATATACATTTTATACAATTTTTTATGTTTTATTACTTTTACACAATGGAAATATGTCTATAAAAAATTGTTTTTTTTATGTTGCCCCTTTTCTGACAGCCATAACTTTTTATTTTTCAATATATGGACTGGTTATCGGCTTGTTTTTTATTGATACAATTATGGGTTCATATGACGCTTTGGTCACTTTTTTATTAAGGTTTTTTGCGGTGTGTTTTCAACAAAATACAGCAATCATGCTAGTGTTTTTTAATTTTTATTTTTTAAAGTGGTCACCATGGTGATAAAAAATCACATGCTGGCTTTACTCAGCAGGTCACAAAACAATTACAGTGATCCCCCAATTTGTATATTTTTTTATGCTTTATTGCTTTTACACAGTAAAACCACTTATTCAAAAAGGAAAACACAGTTTTCTGTGTACGGAGCTGTATATAGCAGCTTGTTTTTTGCAGGATGAGCTGCCGTTTTTTTTGGTATGATTTTTTTGGTGAAAAGGCTTTTTGATCGGTTTGAAATCCATTATTTGAAAGGCAGGGTGAAGAAAATACTGCAATCCTAGTAGTGTTTTTTATTTTTAACATTGCCCCACTGTGCAGTATATGTGCCAAGTTATTTGCTCTGTACTAGGTCGATATGATTACGGTGATACAGTACCCAGTTTATATAATTTTTTTTTACGTTGAAGCGCTTTAAAAAAAAAATGCTTTTATTGGGTAAAACAATATCTAGCATCGCAATCCCCCCTATAAACCATAACAGTTTTTATTTTTCTGTATACAGAGCGTGTAAGACTTTTTTTTGGGATGAACCAATGTTTTAATTGTACAACTTTAGGGTTTATATAGTTTTTGATCGCTTTTATTCAATTTATTGCTGTGAGTGAACAAAAATCGCAATTTTTTTTTTATTCTTTATGACGTTCAAAATAACATTTATATATTTATAGGGTAGTCTTGCGTATACAGAGACACCAAATATATGTACTTTATTTTTGGGGCGATCAGAAAAAGAGCAGTGTACATTTTTTATTTATTTTTTGTTTTCCCCCTTTTTTTTTTTTTTTACTTTTTTCACTTTTACCAATAGGGCCCTTTGTATCGTATATACAGCAAATTTCTGGTCACTCACCATACAACAATTGTAAAATTCCCAATGCCGACCACATTTGTTATAGATTTTCCCCTCTCCCAGTCGACAAGCCTTGCTTAGGGAATAATCAGGATAGGGACAGGAATAGATCACCGCCAAACTGGACAAACTTGTCATCTGAAAAAACTGTGTGGAATCTATAAAAAATGTTTCCAACATTGGAAGCTCTTCACCCAGCTTTCCCAGACACCTGTAAAGCAAGCAATAAACAGGACTGGGAAAGCACAGTACAACCCATAATAACTATAGGGGTTCTACAAAGGTGGTCACCTTTGTCCGACCAAGTTGGCTCCTTCTCACGGTTGGCCCTGTCTCAAGGGCTCTTGCTGACAAATAAAGTGGGGCTCCTGCTGACAATCAAGTGGGCTCCTGGCCCTGGGATTTAAGGGGGCCTCTTGCTGACAATCAGGGGCTCCTGCTGACAATCAGGGGCTCCTGTCCCTGGGATTTAAGGGGGCCTACTGCTGACAAACAGGGGCTCCTGATGACAATCAGGGGCTCCTGTCCGTGGGAAATTTTAAGGGGGCCTCCTGCAGTGCTTACAAACAAGTGGGCTCCTGCCAATGCGATTAAGGGGCCTCCTGATGACAATCAGGGGCTCCTGCTGACAATCAGGGCTCCTGTCCCTGGGATTTTAAGGGGCCTCCTGCAGTGCTGACAAACAAGTGGGCTCCTGGCCCTGCGATTTAAGGGGGCCTCCTGATACAAAACAGGGGCTCCTGCTGACAATCAGGGGGCTCCTGTCCCTGGGATTTTAAAGGGGCCTCCTGCAGTGCGACAAACAAGTGGGGTCCTGGCCCTGCGATTTAAGGGGGCCTCCTATGACAATCAGGGGCTCCTGCTGACAATCAAGGGCTCCTCCTGTCCCTGGGATTTAAGGGGCCTCCTGCAAGTCGAGAAGCAAGTGGGCTCCTGGCCCTGGGATTAAGGGGGCCCGTGAATTGGGGGCTCCTTGGATTAAGGGGCTCCTGGCCCTGGTTTTAGGCCCCCTGCTGACAATCACAACAAAGCTCCCTTGATTTCACTGAGCTCACTGAGTCTGACTCTTCTTAAACAGCTAAGGTTCTGCTACTGTGCTGCTCTGGCAGAAAATGGTCTCCTCCTCACTCGCTGCTCAATTTAACTGTGGCGCGAACACTGGGGAGTGACGTCACATCCGGAGTCAGACCCCACAAAGCAGCAACAGCGTAAACAGTGGGGAGGGGCGAAGACATGGGCGGTGTCGGGCGGTGACGAGTCGCGGTCCGGGTCGCAAGGGTTTGTATTTGCAGCGGCGCTGAGCGGGCCCACACTGACAGGCGCATAGCAGGCACAGCATCAGAGTGAAACAGTGATGTGCGCCTGCGCAGCTGCCACCTGCCGCCGCCGCAGACGTTACCTTAGCAACTGCTAACGACTTGGCACATAAACAATCGGCGGCGGCGGGTGGCGGCGGCGCCGGGGACTACCCAGAATGAACTCTCACTGATGGTCCGTAGGCACCCCAGTCCAACACTGGGAGCAGGTCTTGGTTCTTTGCCTTTTTCACCAGTTATGGAAACACACAGGCAATATTAAGAGTTCCACAAGCCTGATATTTAAGAAGCACTCACCAAGAATGTATCTGCAGCAACAGGACAATCTAAATGGACCAAGCAGGAGAGCTGATAGAGTCATCTCAGGGAATCCCTAGGTGAATTATACACTTACCATTAATTGCACCCCATATTTACCGTGCACTCAAACTAATTACTTTATCGTTACCAAAATTACTTTTTAATCCTCATGCATCTAAGCTTCCTTTATGGGAATTAAAGATAATTTCTTTTTGCAGGAGCTACCTGATACATATTTCTAACTTTGCATATCGAACATTTCCAAGCTGAAAAATGGATAAATAAATGAGTGGTTATTTAACTTTGCAAAGATAAGGACATTTTTCTATTATATTGTGTATTTTATTACTACTAAAGTCATAACGTGATCCACCCAGGAATATACATAAGAGGTGTAAAGGTGGCAATGTAGCAGATGGCTTAAGAGGAGTGTTTGGTCACCAAGGTTCTGGTGTTAGAGGGGTCCAAATGGCACTCTTAAACTTAAAGGAGTTGCAAGGTTAATTTTATAAAATCTATGTATGTGGTTCTCTGGTAAAAATTTAAAAAAACATACTCACCTCCCTGAGTTCCTTGTTACTTCAGGAGTAGTGGATTTAAATTCTTTTTCAAGCAATGTTAATAACAATTGGCCAACATAAGTGGCGAGAGAAATCGATTTTAGCACTATAAATTTTATTGCTATTTGTCGCACAGTCTGTAAATGTAGATGCCTCTTCTAGTAACACTTGCAATAACTGTTACAGCTTTGTGCTCTGCATTCACAAGTGACCACATTCAAATTAGTTCCTGCACTAAAGTTCTACCTTTACAACAGGTTACTGTTCTCCCCCAGGCCTCCACTCTGCAAAGACTTTAGATAGGAATCAGCTATACTCATATTTGCCAACTTTCCTAGAAAGTCTGGGAAACTCCTGGAATCCTGAAACAGTGGCCTGAATTAAAGTTAGTTTTTACTCTGGCTGTTTAACACCTTAATGCTGGGCTCAATAGTGGCTGTGACATTTAGGTCAACCATTGTTACCTATGCAATGTGATGTTAGGGTGTCGATGGTCACCATGGCACCCAGAGGCTAAAAAGTGACCTGTGGTAGCTAAGCAATGCAGTATGCATCAAAGAAAAAACATAGGGCGCATGTAATTTTTTGGCGTCTGGCCTTTTTTTTGCGCACAAAAGCAGTGTAGAAAACGCCTGAATCTATGAACCCCTTACTGCGGTTTATAAATCAGCCATTCTAGCCAAAAAACGACCTTCAGGCTAAGGTAAACCACTCTTAAAGTGTTCTACCTGTTCCAGCACAAATGTGCCTGTATTTGCTTTACTGAATCTATAAATGTGTAGCTTCATACGGTTGCCTCCAGCACACCCTCCCTTTCTATGTTTATGTAGAAACTTTCTTTCCTCAAGACGTAGAGGACGCCCCCTTGTTCTAGATACAGTCCTCGTTATAAATAAATCTTTAGCAAGATCTCTATATTGACACCTAATATGTTTAAACATATTGATTATATCCCCCCCGGAGCCATCTTTTTTCTAAACTAAATAACCCTAATCTTGCTAATCTTTCTGGGTATTACAGTCCACCCAGCCTTTTTATTATTTTTGTTGCCCACCTTTGTACCTGTTCAAGCTCCAAAATGTCTTAAAAAAATGTGTAAAAAAAACTACACTTAAAAGATATTGCCATCTATAAAAATGTTATGTTATTTAATTTGTAGGATGAACATTACACAAAACTTGTTGTAGCATACTCCTGTATGCTTAAACATTGCATATTGTGTTAGTATGAAACAAGTTACTGTTAGGGCAACACACAGTGTGCCCTATCAGCAGGCTTACTACACAGACAGCTCTAGAGCCTAGTAAGGTCCCCAGAGATGACTGTAAAAACCTTTCTCAGGCTCCATCCGGTACTGGGAAACCTGGTGACCTAAATGGGCAGGGTAATCCCCAGATCACTGCAATCATAGAGTTAAACGTCAGAAATCGGCAAAAGTCTCCAGTCCCTGCCATGCGCAAAAGCTGCTCTATGAACAGAGCTGTTAACTACAGCTCCATTCCTAGTGAAGCTGTGGTGCCACAAACTATGACCCTTTAGAGCTCCGTAGACCTCTGTCCTGCTGTTTAAACCCTTCTATTAGCAATGTCTCTCTAACAGAATCAGCTAGGAATAGCAGAGCTGATATGCTCATCACTTCTATAGAACCACTCACAGCCTTACCAGGAAGCTGGAACCTGAAGTAACATGATAAAATCAAAATAAATATTTAATTAAAAAAAATTATACTGTAATTTATATGTAACAATATACGTCTCCTCAAACAATGGGAGAAAAAACAACTCCCCTCTGCATGAAAAAATCTTCATACAGCTACATCAGAAAAAAAAAAAAAAAAGTTATGACTGCTGAAATGCAGCGAGACAAGAGTTGAAGAATTTAGCTGGTTATTATGCCTTTTTAGGCTTGGTGCTTGAGGGGTTGACTGAATGCTTCATAAAAAGAGGCAGTCATTGCCTCCAGAGCATATTGCAAGATAAAAAAGAGCACAACTGTACCTCTGAACGTGAGAAAATGACTGAACAGGGGCTTAAAGCGGTTGCTCAGTCTTGAAAATAACATTGCAGTGAGCTGAGGAGGGAGTGAAATAGAAAATATTGGACTCCACTTTTAGACTTTTCCAACCAGATCCATTCCATTGAAGCACTGACCTCTGGTCCCACTGCCTTTGGCCAATGACGTCACATTTACTGTTCTCATGACCCTGCAGGCTGTCACAGACCTCGGCAGTCTCTTCGTGTTTGAATGGCATCTGACTGCTGAGGCCTAATATTGGTAGCAGGGTCACATGCCAATAATTGTGATGTCATCGGTAAGCCCCCACCTCCCTTGATGCTGGAGCTCAGGCCTGGAGCAGAACCAGTTGGAAAGACGAGTCTTTGATTTTTTCTGCTTCTTCTCCTCCTCAGCCCACTTCAATGTTTTATTCAACAACCCCTTTAACTGCTGTGACTGAAATGTAAGTATATGCAAACACTAGGAAGAGCGCAGATGCACACACTGCACGCAGTAAGACATGGGTAAATCTCTTATTATTTCATTAACTTTACTTTAAATTACTGGCACTTTAATATGTTGCAATAAATAAGTAAAGCGCTATATATAGCTCTCAGTTATCTAAGCTGCACAAGATTGCCCACATCCTCCCATTAAAAACATTGCTTTTATCGCTGACACGACAATATTTCTGCGCAGATTCACAAACTAACAGTTGTTGCCTTCTGTCCTCTTTGTGTTCCACTACATATTCCTATCCTAGAAACAAGTGCTTCTAGCTGCTGTTGTATCCCATGGAAATAATGTAGTCTAAGTGCATGTGTTTAGAAAGACTAGCAAGACAATAACACAATAAAATTTTAATGCCTGTTAATTATATCTTGCAAAGTAGGGTAGAGCAAATCTTTGCCTAGGCTCTTCAATGCACATTTTCATCATCCCAATTAAATACTTAGGTTAAAGAAATAATTCAGCCGGAATTTTTTAGTTATGTTTTAATCCAGAAGAGGCTGCATAGCAACAGTGCATGTGACAGCACAGTGACCACCATATTTGGGCTTTTAGTGTAAAGTGGTGGTCACCACTAGGGAGTCCAAAACAAATATTTGCCCACAAGCTAATATGGGCACAAACAGTTCTGCCTCCTTCTCTCAGCTTGGGGAGTCATGCTGCAGATGCTCTCATTAATTCATATGGCACTAACCAGTGGTAACATGAATTTAGAATTAATGGTGAATACTTAAAAAGGGATTTTAGTCTAATTCTAGTAGGACATGTTTTTTCTTTAAAGTTAATCAGGATCTTCCGTTATGAACCAAAGCAGAGGACCACTCAGTAAGACAACCCCTTTTGGAGAACCAGGCTTAGACCACTCAGTAAGACAACCCCTTTTGGAGAACCAGGCCTATCCATGTATGATATGGTCAACCATTCATGTGAATAATACATTTATCCCTGTAATTACCAACAAGGGAAAACTTGTGGCTTAATCTTTCAATTGAGGTTACAGGACCATGAATGGAAGTAATCAACTAATGACCAGGTCATGAAATAGCCCATCTAAAGTTATAGATGGCCCTTCCACATTATGGGGACCTCAGATGCTTGGTTTAAAGGGGTTGTTTGATTAATATAAAAATTATATAAGATCAAAAAAAATATATATATTCACCTTCCTCCACTCCAGCACTGGCTTTCCCTAGTCTTCTGTCTACTGTGTTCTTCTTCTGAACAGGTCATCTCTGCTGCAGCTGCTGAGTGACTGCATTGGTCATGTGCTCACAGTTTGGAACATGTGACCAAAGCAGCCACAAATCAGCGGCTGCAGCAGTGACGTCCTGTTTGGAAGAAGAAGAAAAGAAGGAAGAAGAAGAAAGTAAACAGAAAACCAGGGAGGCTGAAAAGGTGTCAGGCACCGGCAGCTTGTTTTTTCATTTTTATATCAATCCCTTTATCACCATCTGATGGTTACAGTCACCCCATCTTGTAATGACTGCTCTCTGGTGAGATGCCAAATGGAAGATATAGTACAAACCAATGATGGTGGGTATAACAGTGGTAATATTATCTCATCTGTAATTAAAAATATGAATGTATTTTCCTCAGCCCAAAAATTAAAATGAGCCCCAAATATGCTGCTGGATTTTACTATCAGTGATAAAACAGCATAGTGTCCTTTGTCCTTCATATCCCTTTCATGCCTCTTGAGCTTATGTTTCAACTTGAATTTAAGCTGGCTATGCACATTAGATATTTGTTGGCCAAATGCTCATCCAGACAACAGTTATCTCTCCCTATTCCTCCACACACATCCACGTTCAGTGTACCCAAGCATGCATTATGAACAGTTAGAGGAAGGTAAGTCACTGCCAGACTCCTCTGACACATCTCATCTCCACAACAATAAAAAGACTGGTCAGCTGAAATCCAACTGCCCAATTTTGTCCTTCAACAGCAGATGTCAGCAGAGTCAGGAAGCAAACACACTACATCAGTCAGTCAAACCTCTAAAATTGGTAGGTTTGACCAACATTTATCTAATGTTTATGGCTAACTCTATCACATTAAAGTTTATTTGAAGACAATGAGTCCTATATAGGTTTGCATTACCCAGAAGTAAAGACAATGGGATTGACCAAGATGGGGCGCTCTCTCTCTAAGGGCCTATATAATTTAGGGACTCTGTGGCTTAAATGCGCTATACACCACTTAACCTATTCTTGAGTTTCCCTGGCAAAGTAATAGAGATTATTCCCAGAATGTTAGATTGTACCACATTATCAGAGGGGATTGTGTTTGTGATTATAAACTAGTATGTACCCCATTCCAGGACAGTGACAGTAATAGAAAAAATGCATCAACTTAAGGGAAGAGTATTTGAACCAGAACAATAACTGCAATCATGGACATAACTACAGCCATGGCAGGCATAACATCTACTGTGGGACTCAGAAGCCAGAGGGACCCACTTAGGTTCAAGAACATTATGTACTTTTTAGGGTGAAACAGGTTACATAGTTTCTAAGGCTCAAAAAAGACAGATGTCCATCCAGTTCAACCTATTGTCCTATACGGTCCTATAGGGGTGGCTTTCTGAGGTCTAGAAGAATGTTGTTGGTTCTTTAACATACATGGAGCTAATATTTATACCTAATTATTGCTTTTATGTCAAGGTTTTAATTTCCTATAATTAGGTGGTGAGTAGAGATGGGCGAATTTCTCAAAAATTCGATTTACCGAGTTCGCCGAATTTTCCGACAAAATTAGTTTCGACCTGAATTTATTTGCAGTGAATCGCGTTAAAAACAGCTATTTCCTGGCTGCACAGAGCCTGTAGGGTGCTGTAGAATGTTGTGCCATGCTTAAATATGCATAGGGAGCGTGGATTGGTCTTCATACAATGCTGTGTTGTAATATGGCACACACATGACAGCCGCCGCTCTTAGAATCGCTTCACTCTTTAATTCTCTGGCCACTTACAGGGGAAAAACTGCCCTAATAAGGGAAGCGAGAACGCAGCCTGACAAAGTCATGTCAGCGCCAGCTGGAAAGAACGGAGCTGGGGTCTATGATCCTACATTAGCGTCAAAGAGCACAATAGTAGGTTGCTGGAGCAGGCACAGTTCGCAGCACAATAAGGGGACGTCACAGCAGGGGTCACTCCACAAGACGAGAGCTTTACACTGTCACCAGATGATTCCATAGAATATGACAGAACCTGCCCTGTTAAACACTGATACATGTAGAGGCCCCCCAAATGATTGGAGAGGGCATCGGCAGTAATTTTGCATTGATGTCACTGATCATTTGGCCCTTCCTTTAATCCATCAGTGCCCGCTTTCAATCAGTCAATAATCCATCAGTATTGCTAAAGCAAAACAAAAACAGGAGTTGATCCAAAACAGAGATGACCAGTAAATATTTGGGATATTTGCATTTCTTCTGTGTTCTGTATCCACCCCTGCTTTTGGCTTCTGACAGATGAAAAGAAGGGGAAGACCAAACATAGTGGCAATGTAATCGAGTGGTGGAGGGTGGAAACAGCATTAGGAAACCACAGGGGGTTCCAGTGAGACAGCGGTCAGTTGGCAACAGCATGAGTAGGCCACAGAGTGGCACAATGACAAATTCTGGAGATGGCAGAAACATCAGGAACCCACAGAGTGGCACAATGACAGAGTGTGGAGGTGGCGGCAGCAACAGCGTGAGGTCAGAGAGTGGCACAATGACAGAGTGTGGAGGGGGGCGGTAAACACAGCATAGGTCAGGAGTGGCACAATGACAGAGTTGTGGACGTGGGTGGGAAAACCAGTCCGTGGTAAAGATGGTGGGAGGCAGATGGAGCTACGGCAGCAGATGTGTGGCATCAGGCGGGGGCAGCAACAGAATAGTGGCTGAGGCAGGTAGTTAGAATCCAGACTCATTTCTCAAAATTTTGGGGAGGCGTCATGGCTTAGGTTGAGCGATTTTTATCGACAAAGTTGAAAATCGGCAAGGTTTTTATGGTGATCGAAATTTCCAGATCATGCGATAATTAAGGTTAAAATCTGTGCATCATCTATTAAGATCGCGCCTTTTTCGGCGCTTCCTGTAATTTTGGCGGCCAGCAAATGAGATTACAGAATAGAGCGGGGTGAGATGTGTGTGCGTCGTCATGACTGGGATGTGTAATGTTTTGCGATTGGCTGAAAAATCACCTCGTTTTACATAGAACAGCTTTTCCTGTTTCAGCCTCAGTGTCCTCCAGCGTCTCATAGGGATGGGAAACCTGCTTTCTGCCTGTGCCAAACAGCTCAGCGAAATTAGTCTATTTCTGCACAGAGAAACCTCTACTATTAGCTGTGATCCTTCCAATTTAGTTAGATTGGGGAAATTTGAACATTTTATGAGTTAGCTAGAGAATTTTAAACCCAGAATCTACCACTGTAAATTCACGGCGTGGGAGCGGGGGGGGGGGGGCCCGCGGGCGAACACAGACAAGCTCTACCCTATAAAAACACTGGATAAAGTTCCCCAAAGACTTAGGGGTAGACATTGTAGTGGAATATCTTTATTATTAACATTTGCTTTGAAATATTTCCTGGATTTTGGGCAGCCTGAACTTATATGGATAAACATAATTTCTAGTAACTGCAGGTCTCTTTGTTAGCTGCAAAACTCCACATTTATTACAGTAAAACATTTCAGATGGGTGTTCAATTTTACCCAAATAAAACCTGTGACTGTTGATATATCCACCTTGCATTTAAAATTTACAAACCACAATCTTGTAGTCAGCACAGGTTGTTTTTCCCAAAAAATACCGTGTATCGTACGAAAACATCACAGTTACGTGTTTTTGACTTTTGCGCACCCAGCACTGTCATTGACGCAGCATCTACTAAATCTTAAAACAGCAATTCTATATTCACCACAGGTGAATTAAAAAGGTGCAAAAAAACAGTTTATTATATCAAAACATAAACAGTTACGTGTTTTTTGACTTTTGCACCCAGCACTGTTCATTGACGCAGCATCTACGTAAATCTTAAAACAGCAATTCTATATTCACCACGGGTGAATTGAAAGGCAAAAAATACCGTTTATTATATCAAAACATAACATTAAGTGTTTTTGACTTTTGCGCACCCATCACTGTTCATTGACGCAGCATCTACGTAAATTTTAAAAAACAGCAATTCCTATATTCACCACAGTGAATTGAAAGGTGCAAAAAAGACCGTTTATTATATCAAAACATAACAGTTACGTGTTTTTTGACTTTTGCGCACCCAGCACTGTTCATTGACGCAGCAGCTACGTAAATCTTAAACAGCAAGTCTATATTCACCACAGGTGAATTGAAAGGTGCTTTATTATATCAAAACATAACAGTTACGTGTTTTTTTGACTTTTGCGCACCCAGCACTGTTCATTGACGCGCATCTACGTAAATCTTAAAACAGCAATTCTATATTCACCACAGGTGAATTGAAAGGTGCAAAAATACAGTTTATTATATCAAAACATAACAGATACGTTTTTTTTTTTGGACTTTTGCCCATCCAGATTTGTTGATAGACACCTTGCAGTTAAATTGGAATCCAGCAATTTTGTTTGATTAGGGGGATTTGAGAATACTTGATTTGCTGTCTTTTAATAAGAGACTTTCCCAAAACTATTCTATACCCTCTCAAATTTTTATATTTCTGAACATGGAGCGAAATGCAGGTGGTAAGCGAGCAAAGAGGGGGTAGCACAGGGAAAGGTAGAGGTACGAGAAAAGGGTGCCCCTTTCCCAGTGCGGGTGACAACACGCATGCCAGGGGATCGTCAGTTGCAGGACCTCATCTGTCCATCGCTGGGTCAGGGCCCTGTGAATCTAAGAAACGAACATCGCGCCAATCTGTCCTTCAGTGGTTAATGCAACCTGCTCTAGCAGTCTTACCTCCTCGTCCTCGCAGTCACGCCACAAATGTCGTCATCAGCATCATCAGCATCTGTCCAACATAAGCAGCCCAAATGTCAACTCGTGTACCCCCACTGTGGATAATCCATTTTCTGAAGACCCTTTGAGGACAAAATGCGGTTGGGGTCAAAAGGGCATGTTAAAAGATCAAGAGGCCAAAAAGGATGATTTTCTCTGCTCTGACGCCCAGTTACTGATCCCAAACAGAGAGGTGAAGGAACCCCTAAATCGGCAAAAATCCCGGGCGGTCGGCAACGCCTTGCAGTGCCCCTTGCTTGTAGCCCGCAGCTTCTAGATGCAGAAAGTCGGGAAACGACCAAGTCACCTGTGTTGATGATGATGATGATGACGACATTGCGGATCCATCCTGGTCTTTTCCGCAGAATTTGCTTGCGACCCCTTCAACAGTGGATGAGGAGGAAGACGATGGGTAGTGTCAATACGGGCCCGCCACAAAAAAGGGAAAGAGGGCGGTCGCAGAAGTCCGCTGATATGATTCCGCCAGCCACGGTCAGCGCAAACCCCGCTCCTCCTTATCGCCGTCAAAAAGTCCAGGACCTCTCAAGCCGGGGCCTTCTTTGAGCAAGCCTCTGATTCACCCACGATGTCATATCCGCCTTTGCCGTAAACGCATAAGTAGAGGCAAAACCTTAAGTTGTTAACCACCACCAACATGTCTATTCACATGCAGCACATTCATGATTTGAAATTGATTGAACACTTGGCCTAAAAAGGCCAGACCGACCCCGGGGCCTCCAACCACTGTCACACCCTCTTCTCCGCCCCCCTCCTCCGCCACCACCAAGCGTTCCTCAGCTCCCCATGTCTCTCAGAGTCATGATCGGGGATCAGCCTCCGCTTCAGCCTCCACCGTCGCCCCAGGAAACCACCAGCACCACCAAGACCCATCCTACCCCTTCTCCTTCCGCCATTTTTGACGACCTGCACGCCGTACAGGGGCCAGTCTAGCACCAGCCTTCTTCTTCCATTTTTTGGGAGCAGAAGAAACACTTTAAACCCAAACCATCCCAAAGCCAAAAGCCTGAATGTCGGCATTGCCAGGTTTTTGGCCTTGGAAATTTTGCCTTTCCGTCTGGTGGACACAGAGGGGTTCCGCCATGTCATGGCCCTCGCTTCCCCCCAATACCAGATGCCCGAGCAGGCAGTTCTTTGCCAGAAAAGCCGTCCCTGCCCTGGCCAGCCACGTGTCATCTAAAATTTCAAGCGCGTTGTCTGCATCTGATTCCGGAAAAGTCCAACAAACCACCGACACAAGGACTATAAGCACGGCAAGGCCGCTAAAATCTCCGTGACAGCTCACGGGGTGAGCTGGTGGATGTCTCTGGGGTGACGGTGGCTCTCAGCTCGCGCACGCTTTTCAAAACCGCAGGGATGGTGCAGGGTTCTTTCCCCCAAGGTCCTCTGGTGGCATCACTGCCCAGAACACCAGGCCGTGTTGAAATTTAATCTCCCTTTGGAGACCGTCCACACACGGGTCGGGAGCTGTGGACGGCTCTAAGCACGAGACCGAGCGCTGGCTGGTGACAAGAACCTTGTGCCAGGCAAGGTGGTGTGCGATAACGGGCGAAATCTGCTGGCCGCCCTTAAGATGGGTAGCTGGAGCACATCCCTTGCCTGCACATGTCATGAACCTTGTCGTCCAAATTTCTAAAGACTACCCGGCTGGACTGCCTGCTGAAGAAGGCTCGAGGTCGGGAGTTCCACCCCCGCCGTTCGCACCCTGCTTCGTCCCGCCGGGCGCGTTGCGCGTCAGCTCGGCCTCCCCGTCAACCGTCCCATTGTTGACGTGGCAACACGCTGGAATTCCACCCTCCAAAAGCTCCAGCGTTGTGGCAGCAGCGTAAATGCCATTACGCATACGAAGTGACACATGGCCTGACAAGCACGGTACGACCTCGGGTGTTGAACCACCGAGAGTGGGGGCAGGTGAAAGAGCTCTGCACCATCCTTGCCAGTTTTGAAGAAGCCACCAAAAATTTGGTCAGTGCGGACAATGCCCTTGTCAGCATGAGCATTGTGGTGATCTTAGTTCTGGAACAATCTTTGGGACACTCTGAAACAACGGGTCCCGCCACGACGGAGGAGGAGACGGACACAGATGCGGACACGGAGCCTTTCTCTCCGTCAAATCCACAAGGCCCGACAGTTTCACAATTTCATCGGTCTTCATTATGCAGTGGTTCGGGCCCCAGAGCTAGTGCAAGGTGGCGCATCAGCTCTCAGGGTGCATCATCTCAGGCAAGTCAGGCGGGTTTTTGAAGCTGTGCCGGAGCAGGGGAGGAGGAGAGGAGGAGGAGGTATTCCTAGACACCGATGTTACCGACGTCCCTGCCTTGGAAAGAGGTTTGCGCGAATTTGAGGCGGAGGAGGAAGATGAGGAAGATCATTTTGCTAGTGCCCCTCGACCCAGAGGCTTGGAAATCAAGGCTCCATCTCTCACATGAGTGCTTGGATGCCCATTTCCTCCAACATATCCCGCATTAAGCCAAATCAAAATAAAACAACAGTTACTGGGTGGCCAACTTCCTGGATCCCCGGTACAAAACAAAACTCAGCACTTTCCTTCCACCCACCCAAATAGGAGTAAAATGCAGGAAATGGAGACCTTGCTGATTGATCAACTGGGGACATCTGTTTTGCGTCTGCTTCACGTTCCCCAAATGTCACGGTGGAAAAAACACAGCGACGTGACAGCAGTAGAGTGCCAAGTAGGCATAGCGGCAGCAGCAGGCAAGGTGGCAGAAGCCTAATGGGAGACCTCTGGCAATCTTTGTTTACCACCTCACCGACGCATGCAATGCAGGGAACACATCCAACACACAGAATCAGCTTAACACATGGTGCACGACTATCTGGGTCTCAACACCGATGTTTTTTCATGTGTTCCGGACCCAATAGACTTCTGGGTATCCAAAATGGACGAATGGCCCGAGCTGGTCGTCACGCCAAAGGTGTTTGTCCTGCCCAGCAGCCAGCGTCATATCTGACGGACCTTCACACAGCTGGGAGAGTCATTACAGACAAACGCATCCGGCTTTTTCCCCAATAATGTGGATTTGTTTGAAATTTCATCAAGATGAATCAGGCATGGATCTCTGATGATGTTGTGGCCCCAATTGCTGAGGTCACCGATTAGTTGCCAGTCAACTTCACATTCCTTTTCAAACAGAAATGGTCCCCTTGAAAACTTTTTTTTAAAATGATCATTTCTTACTGCAATTTTTATTCTCTTTTCCCAACATTCATTTTGCTGGTTTTGCTGTGAGGAACTGTAAAAGACAGCAATTTCATGACAACACCATATTCCATTTACTCACTTTAAACTAAGAAGTTTTTCGCATTGTCAATGGTTTTTGAGTCATGTTGCGTGGAGATACAGCAATAATCATGTCCTTTGGAACAGAAATGGAAATTCTAAGTGGCATTTCTCCCACACAAATTTTAATAGTGGGGGTGAAGTCAGATTTATAATTTTTTGGGGTCATGTTGCTGGAGATACAGCTATAATTAGGGCCTTTTGGGAAAAGAAATGTGGCTTCTAAGTGGCATTTTTCCCTCACAATTTTAATAGTGGCTGAGAAGTCCCTATTTATAATTTTTTGGGGGCATGTTGCTGTTTAGATAACAGCTATAATTATGGTCCTTTGGAACAGAAATGTGGCTTCTAAGTTGCATTTCTCCGTCACAATTTTTAATAGTGGCTGAGAAGTCAAATTTATAATTTTTTGGGTCCTGCTGCTTTGAAATGCAGCAATACTACAGGTCCTTTTATAAAAAAAAATGTTGTTTCTAACAGACATTTGTTCTTCACAATTGACCAAGTGGCTCAAGGTCATGCTTTGAATTTTTGGGGCAATTTTTCTGTACATGCAGCTATACTACAGGTCCTATTCTAAAAAATGTGTTTCTAACAACATTTGTTCTTCACAAGTGTCAAGAGTGGCTCAAGGTGATGGGGCTGTCAGAAACAGGAATAGGTAGGACACTGTTAATGGACACATATTGCAAAATGACTTGTTTTTGCAAGATCTTTAACATACTATCAATCCCTGTATTGAGACAACCCATTTAATACAATGAAAAAAGAGAAACAAAGACATGGTGGGATTCCATCTTATTTTAAAAATGTGTTTTCTAGAATTAAAGTACTAAAAAACTTTCATTTTACAAAATATCTGTTAAAAAAATTCCTCTGAATTGTACAAGGGAGGGACAGGAAAACTTGACCAGATGTAGGGTTTTTCAGATGACATGGAGTATGGAGCACGGGCAAGAACAAAGTACAGAGACCATTTCCTCCAGCACGTTGAGTAAAATGAGAAAAAGAATGCCAAGATAAAGGGGACCTGGTGTAACAGGGGCGTTTTAACCACCATATTTCCAAAGTGAAGCTCAATTGGTCCACACTCATATAGAGGGGCAAGCGCTACCCAGGTATTGACTGTGTACAGAGGAAGGCTGGAGTTCTCACACTTCCGCTTCCGCACCCCTGCTTCAGCACGACATTTTCGTTGCTGCGTCATCATGGCATTTTAACCTGCGTGTTAATAGATGACGGACGCCAGCCTGGCTTTCACCGCACCCACTGTAACTCCGGCCCGGGGCATGCTGTGGCCCCCGGACAGGTATAGTCAATGTCCAGTTCAACTAAAAAAGGTGGTTGAAAGACTCCTTTTCCGGGACTTTTTAAATGTGGGGTCAGCAGGTTTGGGGCTCATGCTGTGGCCCCGGACAGGTATAGTCAATGTCCAGTGAAACTAAATGGTGGTTGAAAGACTCCTTTTTCCGCACTTTTTAAATGTGGGTCATGCAGGTTTGGGGCTCATGCTGTGGCCCCGGACAGGTATAGTCCAATGTCCATGAAACTAAAATGGGGGTTGAAAGACTCCTTTTTCCGGGACTTTTTAAATGTGGGGGTCATGCAGTTTGGGGCTCATGCTGTGGCCCAGACAGGTATAGTCCAATGTCCAGTGAAACAAAATGGTGGTTTTAAAGACTCCCTTTTTCCGGCGCTTTTTAAAATGGGGTCCCTGCAGGTTTGGGGCTCATGCTGTGGCCCAGGACAGGTTAGTCAAGTCCAGTTCAAACTAAAATGGGGGGTTGAAAGACCCTTTTTCCGGGACTTTTTAAAAGTGGGGTCATGCAGGTTTGGGGCTCATGCTGTGGCCCAGGACAGGGATAGTCAATGTCCATGAAACTAAAATGGTGGTTGAAAGACTCCTTTTTTCCCGCACTTTTTAAATTTTGGGGGGCATGCAGGTTTGGGCTCATGCTGTGGCCCCCTGACAGGGATATTCAATGTCCAGTGAAACTAAAATGGTGGTTGAAAGACTCCTTTTTTCCGGCACTTTTTAAATGTGGGGGTCATGCAGGTTTGGGGCTCATGCTGTGGCCCAGGACAGGGATAGTCAATGTCCAGTGAAACTAAAAAAGGTGGTTAAAACTCCTTTTTTCCGCACTTTTTTAAAAGTGGGGTCATGCAGGTTTGGGGGTCATGCTGTTGCCCAGGACAGATATAGCAATGTCCAGTGAAACTAAAATGGTGGTTTTAAAGACTCCTTTTTCCGCACTTTTTAAAATGTGGGGTCATGCAGGGTTTGGGGCTCATGCTGTGGCCCATGACAGGTATAGTCAATGTCCAGTGAAACTAAAATGGTGGTTGAAAGACTCCTTTTACGGCACTTTTTTAATGTGGGGGGCATGCAGGTTTTTGGGGGTCCAATCTGAGGCCCAGGAAAAGGTATAGTCAATGTCCAGTTCAACTAAAATGGTGGTTAAAGACTCCTTTTTCCGGCACTTTTTAAAAGTGGGGGGCATGCAGGTTTGGCTCATGCTGTGGGCCCCGGACAGTATAGTCAATGTCCAGTGAAACTAAAATGGGGGTTTTAAAGACTCCTTTTTCCGGCACTTTTTAAATGTGGGGTCATGCAGGTTTTGGGGCTCATGCTGTGGCCCAGGACAGGGATAGTCAATGTCCATGAAACTAAAATGGTGGTTGAAAGACCTTTTTCCGGTACTTTTTAAATGTGGGGTCATGCAGGTTTTGGGGCTCATGCTGTGGCCCAGGACAGGTATAGTCAATGTCCATGAAACTAAAATGGGGGTTAAAACTCCTTTTCCGGCGCTTTTTAAATGTGGGGGTCATGCAGGTTTGGGGCTCATGCTGTGGCCCAGACAGGTATATCAATGTCCAGTGAAAAATAAAATGGTTTGGGTTTAAAGACTCCTTTTTCCGGGACTTTTTAAATGTGGGGGTCATGGCAGTTTGGGGCTCATGCTGCGTTTTCCAGGACAGGGGTATTTTAATGTCCAGTTCAAGTAACATGATGGTTCAAATCATACGCCTTCTGTCACTTTTTTAATTTGGGGTTTATGCAGGTTTAAGAGTCAGGCTGTTTGGGACAAACAGGGATAGTAAATGGTCTGTGACTTTTTTTCTGTGACTTTTATAACCTAAGGTGTTGCCTAAGATGTAGCACGTATTCCATTTGACTGTTGTGGATGTTAATTTCAGCTTCTCCAGCCTTGTTTGGGTGTAATAATGAAGGGGTTGTTTCTCTCCCATAACTTTAATGGTCATCGCGCATAATCGATGCTCACAAATCGAAAAAAACCCTTATCGATAGCGGCCGACTATCGACTATCGATCGATCTCGATAGCCAACGCAATCGCTCAACACTAGTCATGGCTGATCTAATCTGATGTGTAAGACATTGGTGTGTGGAAATTCTGGCCGATCCACTCCTGATTCATCTCAACAAAGGTCAGTCTCTCCACATTTCGGGTGGACAAGCGGGTTCTCCTTGGGGTAACTATGGCCCCCACCGCACTGAACACACACTCTGATGCCACACTACTGGCCGGGCAGGACAGCTTCTCCAGTACAAAATCAGCAAGTTGCGGCCACACATCAAGTTTGGCTGCCCAGGAGTCCAGCCGATCTTCTACATGGGGTGGTAGAGTGCTGTCCAAGTAGGCCACCACCTGCTGGTTCAGCGTCTGCTCCAGGTCCTGCTGCCGATGTTGGTGAGTACTCTCCTCACTAGGTGGGTGAAGGAAGCTGCTCATCAACGACTGCAGACTTAGGCTGCTGCTGATGGAACTGCTACTGGTACTACCCCCCACCTGCCCACAGCAGCCGTGGCAGTGGTACATGAGTGATGAGGAACCCCCCGGTCAGACCTGCCAGAGGATGGGCGATGGAGCACATAGGCAGCGGCCAATTGACTACATAGGATTTCTCTATAGTACGCGATTTTCTCCTCCCTCTCGGCAGGTGGAAAAAGGGCACCCATTTTGGACCGGTAGTAAGGGTCCAAGAGGGTGGAGAGCCAAAAGTCATCCCTCTGCCGGATGCTGTCTATTCGGCTGTCACGCAACGCCAGGCAAATCAGCATGCTGCGGGCCATCTGCGCAAGTGACTCTGAGGGACTCCCTGCCTCCATCTCAACTGTATACTGCCACGGTGTGTCTGGGTCATCTGCCTCATCTTCCTCATCTCCCTCTACCTTCTCCAGATGCTTCTGCTCCTTCTTTCCTGTTACCTGAATAGAAAAACCACTTATTTCGCCAGACACTGATTGTGCTCCAATGTCCTCCTCCTCCTCCTCCAGTTCAGCCCCCACCAAACTCACGTGGCAGTGAGATGTAGTCGCCACCTCTCCAGTACCCTGACCAGACAGATTTTGTTCTGTTCCAGGACATGAAGCAGTGGAATGACGTTATTCATCCCGTAGTCGAGGCGACTGACAAATAACGTGGCCTCCTCAAAGGGCCTGAGCAAACGGCAGGTGTCCTGCATAGGCTGCCACTGGCTGACACCAAAATTACACAGGGGAGTACTCCTGTCCACTTGGATCATCAAAAAATCGTTAATGGCCTTTCTCTGTTCGTACAGTCGGTCTAACATATGGAGGCTGGAATTCCAACGGGTGGAAACATCACATATCAGCCTATGTTGGGGGAGACCGTTCTGCCGTTGCAGCTCAAGGAGGGTGTGCTTGGCTTTGTAGGAATGGATGAAGTGCATGCACAGTTTCCTGGACATTTTTAGAATGTCTTGAAGATGGGTGGAAGACTTCAGGAACCTTTTGACAACCAGATTGAACACGTGCGCCATGCAAGGCGCATGGGTCATCCCTTCTCGGTGCAGCACGGACACCATGTTCCTTCCATTGTCTGTCACCATGGTTGTGGAGAAAGCCAAACATTGATTTCTTGTTGAATGACGAGGAGAAGTTCCTCTGCTGTGTGACTTTGTTCGCCCAGGAAAACCAGGTGTAGAACTGCATATGTCGTATGATGGAGCACGACTGGAGGCTGAGGTAATGGTGGAGGAGGAGGCGGACATTGGCACAGGAGCAGCACTTTGACAATGTGGAGGAGAAAGCGGCGTCTCCCGTCCAAGTCGTTGGTGTGGCTGGGCAGGAAGCACATTCACCCAGTGGGCCGTAAAGAAGATGTACTGTCCCTGACCGTAGTTATAGCTCCACACGTCCACGCTGCCGTGCACCTTGGAAGACACCAATAGGCTCAAGGGCTGGCCCACCTTCTTTTCTACATATTTGTGAAGGGCTGTTACTGCCTTTTTGGAAATGAAATTACAGCTTGAGACTCCCCACCTTGGCTCAGCATAAGCCATTAGTTCTCTGAATGGTGCAGAGTCCACCACTTTGAAAGGGAGGGACTGCAGTACCAACAATTTGGACTGGAGCACAGTCAGCTTCTGCACCTTAGGATGGTTGGATGCATACTGTTGTCTCTTGGCAATCGCCTCGTAGAATGACTGCTGGCGCCATGAGTGGTGAGGAGCAGGAGCATCTGGACCGGGAGATGATGAGAAAGACAAACAGCTCCCTTCTGTAGAGGTGGTGGAGCCTTGACTGGCTGAAATGCCATGTATGCCACTGGATGTTGCGGCTTCTGCTGTTGCTGCAGCGGCAGGATGGACCACCACATCTTAGCAAAAAAGTGCCACATCGTTGAGTAGGTGATTTTACCACCCGCCGCTGCCTCAGTGAGCCCCTGTGCCGCTACTTTCTTGGACCTGCGAAGCGGGTTTTCTACCCCGTGGCCGTTTGTCTCCCAACCTCGCACTGCTGCCAACCTGCTGACTTACAGCCACACCAGCCACTTGCTGGCTGCGCCGCTGCCTGACGCGCAAGCTGACACCCTCTTCTCCCGACGATGATGATGAAGCCCTTGCTTCACCCGGGTCCCACGTGCGATCGGAAACATCGTCATCGATTTGTGTTTGCCCGTCACTGCTATTCTCCTCAGTCTCAGTATGCATAGTCTGACTGCTTGCAACATAACCTCCCGTGCCACTCTCCACATCACTACTTTCCAGCGGATGTCTGCCCCACCTCTTCATTGCCAAGTAGCTGCTGACTGTCCTCAAAGAGTTCGTCCTCGCTGTATAGTGGCGGTGAGCCCAGACCACATAGTAGATCTCTGGCTGAGGGAGGACAGGCTGAGGACAGGTGAGGGCCGCTGACCCGCTCCTGGGCCATGCTAACTAAGGGTTTTGTCTGACGTTCCCACCGACTCTTGGCTGGGATTGTCAGATGTCATCTGGGATGAAGTTGATGACCTAGTCAACCAATCATGAACCCTTGGGTTGCTGGTCAACACACGGCCACTAGATGACAACGGCAGTTCTGGCCTCACTGAGTCACCGCTGCTGTGAAGTCCCCTTACTGTGCTGCAACCTGTGCCTGCTCCAGAAACGTTTGTGCCACTGCCACTCGCATATGAAGAGCCTGCCACCTCTCTGTCTGACATACTGTTTGAGCAAAAATTTACAGACTCTGTTTAATGAAGATGTCTGTATATGATAAATACACACCCTGTATTTTCCTCCAAATAAACCTACAAACAACAGGCTTAATTAACCCTTGGATATTAAATACCCTACAGAAATGAACAGATGAAATTCAGGCGTATATGGGAGTAAAAAAAAACGGTGTATTTTACTCCAAATAAATTCACAGAAAACAGGCTTAATTAACCCTTGGATATTAAATACCCTATGGAATTGAACAGATGAGATTTAGGCGTATATGGGGCAGAATTACACCCACCCTGGACTTTAGGGAGAATACCCCACAAACTAAAACAAAATGTGTACAACTGAACCACTTATGAAACTCTTTGGCCCCAGTGTCTGATAAAAGCAGTTTCTTTTAGAATGACTTCTATGGAGCAGCAGATACAGAACGCTGGTTGAGGTAGATGTGTGCAACTGACACAGACTTGTGGTGGTCTTTCCCCCCCAGTCACTGATAAAAGCAGTTTGTTTTATAATGACTTCTATAGAGCAGCAGCTGGATGCTTATGCCAGGACAGACTGTGAGAAGTGTGAGGATTTAAGATGGCGTCCGTATTTATAGGGCTGTGACGTCACAGAATCCCGCCGATCGCTGATTGGCATAAAGTCTGCACATGTCATTGAGGGTATTGCTTTCTTCCTCCCACAGTTCTCTGCCCCATGTCACGCCATGTGCTCGTGGCCATTTTACCAATAAAAAAGACGCTTTGTTACCACAAATCACCGAAGATTTCCTGAAATTCTAAACGAATTCCACTTCGTTAGAATCAATTCGCCCATCTCTAGTGGTGAGGCCAATCTCATTTGGCTAAGTGGCCCTGTGGATTCTAGTTATCCCCTGACTGCTATATATATGTAGGTCACGGGGCACAATGGAGTGACTTTGGATGAGATATTCCTCCCTCCCTACTTAGTACCATCCACATTAGGCTGTACATTCCTGCACAGAACTTTCATGAGGGTGCTGATTATAAGAGTATGCTCCCACAGCTGATTTAGTCGTTGCTTATGCCGCTGTTTTGACACGGATATTGTCTCCGAAACAGCCTCAAAAATTACTAAAAAATACCCCCAATTTATTTTCATTGTTTCCTATGAAAAAGCAATCAATGAAAATGAACAGGTCATGGTTTTTAGTTGTTGTCTGGTTTTTCCACGCGTTTTAAGCGCTGAAAAAAAGTGCCATCAATTCTTGAGGCATTTTCCATAAATAAAATGCACGTAGAAATCAATGGAAAGCATTGTTGAATTAGGTTTTGACCTGTTTTTGGACCTTCATCTGCATCCAAAAAAGGCCTGGCTCAGTATTTGAATATCAGAATGAAAACCAAACCAAAAAACTCGCCTAAAATGTTCATCTCAAAAACCTTATCAAATATTTGTCCAATCCTCATCTGAAAACTGCTGCATATGAGGCATTTTTCAGGCGAGTATCTGAAGCTGATCTGGACACTGAAAAATCAATGTTCAAATCAGTCGTGTGAATATACCCTAAGTGAAGCTGTAGCTACTCTCTGCTGCACTGTTTAATGGGTTTTGTGGCATTATTCTCCCTCAATTCCCATTCCCCAGCTGGTAAGGCCACAGTGTCCTCTGCACTATAAATAATTAGGTGTCAAGTTCCTCTCTATTGACCAACGTATATGAATGCCTTAGAATTTCATGTGGTCATCCAACCAGATGGTGGCAGTATTCTGGACACAAACCGACACAGGACACACTAAGGCATATATATGCCTGGTGAGCACATATACACTACTTACAAAAAGTTAGGGATATTTGTCTTTTGGCGTCAGGATGAACATAACATTTCTTGACATTTTGTTTTAAATGAACTAAATGAGCCCATCTCTTAGATGCACATGTCTAAGGGTATGTTCACACAGCTTATTTTGGAGCGCATTTTGCCATGTATCTCGTGGCGTACTGCACTTAGTACGTGGGGAAAAGCGCCCCATGATTACGGTAATCCATAGCTCTCATAGAGCTCTCACGATTGTATTGTACGCGCGGGGTGATAAGTGACATGTCATGCATGTCTATGGGGCCAGTGGTCTGCCGGCCTCCCCACACTGCAGGTGTAGGCACTCCCAAAATTGTCCAGCGTACGCGTACTGTGCGTGTACTGTACGCGCCTCAATTACGTTATGTGAACATACCCTAACTTTTCAATGTTTCAGTACTCTTAGCACAACTTGCTGATATCTAACAATGAGCTTAATGGCAAAATTCACAACTGCCTGAATCACACAATAAATTTATGGGATTAATTTGAATTGGAATTTCAACAGCTCTAATCATAATGCTCTTCACATTTTGATATCATCAACTCCAGGCACATTTAAGGGATTTGAGAGGCACCCAACTGTCATGACAGACCATTTGTAAAAATTTACATCAGCGTGGCCTGCATACTAGATGACCTGACCACACCACCAGGCAAAGGCATCATCATCTTGAATGGGTCAGGGAGCATCTATGCTGGACAAGGAACCAGTGGTCCTCAGTGTTGTTCAGTGATGAAAGCCAATTCACTCTAAGCAGAAATGATGGCCGCCAACAATGCTGGAGACAACAAAGAGAGTGCTGTGCATCAGCCAGGTCAGGTACTGGTCAGGTACCCTTGTTGGTTATCTTGCACGCAGACCATGCTAATGTCAATGGCTATGAACTGTCTGACATGACACTTGGTTGCCTCTCACTTACCTTAAACGTGCTTGAAGTTGTGTGGCATTCATCATCCGGTTTCACAGGGCACTGTTTAAAATTAAGCGGTCATCAGTGTATGATGGAGCCAAAAGAGGTTCACTTCTTTGCCTTTCTTTGACTCTTCCAGTCTTTCTATATTCTAGTTGCAACCTGCTGGTAACACTCTAAGCTCAGTTGCCACTTCTGTCTAAAAGAGCCTCCTGCTTGAAGCCTCGCAATGACGAGGTACTGTTGATCAATTGTGAGGTGTTGTCTTGGTGTCATGATGTTAACCCCTTACCGACATTTGTCGGGTAGGGGTTCCCGCAAATTGCCGTATGAGTACGTCAAGGCGATCTTGCGAGCGCACAAGCGGAGCGCGCAAGATTGCGGCATGAAACCAGCGGTATATTACCGCAGGGATCATGCCGCATCCCCCACGGCCGGAGTGCGCTCCGGCCGCGGGGGATTAACCCCCCGATGTCGCGACATCGTGGTCGCGACATCGCGGCTGCGGGCCGGCAGGAGTGAGCTCCTGCTGCCTGCCGATCTCGACGCAGTAACGGCGCTGAGCGCCGGTACTGAATCTCCTACCAGACAGCCCGGACGCTGAATGACAGCATCCGGGTTGTCTGGTGACGTCACAATGCATTGTGGGCAGCGTGACAGACAGTTGCCATGGAGACCAGCATACAGCTATAAACTGTATGCTGATCTCCTATTGCATGAATGATCTGACGATCGTTCATGCAATTCCCCCCTGGGGGAAAGTGTAAAAAGTATGAAAAAGTTAAAAAAAAGTGTAAAAAAGTAAAACACAAACACAAAAATAAAATAAAAAACACGTACATCGCCCCTTTCCCCTTTACGAACGGCAATCGCCCAAAAAAAGATAAAAGTACCCATATTTGGTATCGCCGCGTGCGTAACGACCCACCCTATAAAAACTTCATGTTAATTACCCCCACGGGGACGGCTTTAAAAAAAAAAAACCCCAAAAAACAGTCACAGAATAGCATTTTGTTCATCCCGCAGCACATAAAATGGATAAAAAGTAATCAAA
>JAODAL010018725.1:0-73988 GCA_025379985.1 Phyllomedusa bahiana | reverse complement strand
TAAAAAGCCATTGCAATGCAGGGTCTACACAAAGTCTGGGCTGCACAATATCCACTATCCTTTAAAGAGCTTGTCTGTGTTCGCCCGCGGCCCCTCCCCCGCTCTCCCCCCGTGACTTTACCGGGCTAGATGCTGTTTTGCCAACTATCTTAAGGGGTCCTGTACGGATTTAAAGAAGTCAACCTCCAATGCTTTATTTACTTTATTATATGAGTAACTCAATGATTACACTCACCGGCCACTTTATTAGGTACACCTGTCCAACTGCTCGTTAACACTTAATTTCTAATCAGCCAATCACATGGCGGCAACTCAGTGCATTTAGGCATGTAGACATGGTCAAGACAATCTCCCTGCAGTTCAAACCGAGCATCAGTATGGGGAAGAAAGGTGATTTGAGTGCCTTTGAACGTGGCATGGTTGTTGGTGCCAGAAGGGCTGGTCTGAGTATTTCAGAAACTGCTGATCTCCTGGGATTTTCACGCACAACCATCTCTAGGGTTTACAGAGAATGGTCCGAAAAAGAAAAAACATCCAGTGAGCGGCAGTCCTGTGGGCGGAAATGCCTTGTTGATGCCAGAGGTCAAAGGAGAATGGGCAGACTGGTTCGAGCTGATAGAAAGGCAACAGTGACTCAAATAGCCACCCGTTACAACCAAGGTAGGCAGAAGAGCATCTCGCAGTATGGCGAACTTTGAGGCAGATGGGCTACAGCAGCAGAAGACCACAGCGGGTGCCACTCCTTTCAGCTAAGAACAGGAAACTGAGGCTCCAATTTGCCCAAGCTCATCGAAATTGGACAGTAAAGGATTGAAAAACGTTGCCTGGTGTGATGAGTCTCGATTTCTGCTGCGACATTCGGATGGTAGGGTCAGAATTTGGCGTCAACAACATGAAAGCATGATCCATCCTGCCTTGTATCAACGGTTTCAAGGCAGGTGGTGGTGTGTCATGGTGTGGGGAATATTTTCTTGGCACTCTTTGGGCCCCTTGGTACCAATTGAGCATCGTTGCAACACCTTGTGGAATCTATGCCACGAAGAATTGAGGCAGTTCTGAAGGCAAAAGGGGGTCCAACCCGTTACTAGCATGGTGTACCTAATAAAGTGGCCGGTGAGTGTACATAAAGCTACAAGAAGATAGTGTGATATTGTATATACTTTTGCATAATATAGATTATAAAGGCTAGGCACGCACAATATTGGCTACAAAGGCAAAGCATGCATAATATGGATTACAAATACTTACATCACATCAATATATGGGTCAAAGCTTCATCAGGCATCTTATAAGCATCATCTATTGGCATCAACTGGTAACACGGACCAGCGAAGATAGAGAGATAATCCTGAGATCAACACCGTTCATTGGTGCCCCCATATACAGGTCCAAGCCCCACCAGGCATCTTATCAGCTTCATCTATCAGTATCATCAGCTGGGAGAAGGGGCCAGCGAGATAGAGAGATCTACCTGGGATCCACACTGTGGCGACGAGGCGTCCCTCTTTAGCCCACAGGTACAGCTACTTCTAACCTCGAAGCAAACTTTCCCAGCTTATATCTTACTTGAAACAAATGCCTGCGTAACCAAGTGTTACGCAAGCTGACAGATCAGTACTTTTCCAGTATGAGGCCTCCCTCCTTCGAATGGCCAGTTCTTAAGAGGTTAACCTGGCACTGGAAAAAACCCATGACTAGATGCCAAGCGACTCTGAACCATGAACACATTGGTTCCCATGATTTTCCTCTAAACATCGCTGGGTAGTAATTGTTTACACCAGCACAGAGCTATGTGGCTACTTGGTACAACGCTCCCACAACAACGAGGCCCTGATAACAACACTCTTTGTCAATATACTGTTTCTCACAAACATTTACCAAGCGCTAAGAAAATTACAGCTTAAAAACTAGCTATTATCATCTATAATTCTTAAAGTGATACTGTCAATATGGATTCCGGGTGGTCAATAAATCTATTAGCACTACAGATGCTCCTTTAAAATTCTCAGCCTAAGTACCTAAAATCTGCAAATCTCTAATCTACCTAAGTTCTAATGTTCACAGTTAAAAGCATAGCTGTCTGTGTGAACAATTAGAACAATTTCGCTGAACTGTTTGCTGAGCTGTTTGGACAGAGACCAAGTGCACGTCCTACTCCTATGAGACACTGACACACACTGATCATAAACAGGAAGGGCTGTTCTATGTAAAACAAGGTCATGGGATTTTTCCAGCCAATCGCAACCATACACATCTCAGTCATGACGTCGCACACACAGCTCACCCTGCTTTATTCTGTAAGCTGATTTGCTGGCCGCCAAAATGACAGGAAGCGCCGAAAATGGCGCGATATTAACAGATTATGTGCAGATTTTTACCTAAATTATCACGTGATCTATAAAATCCGATCAACATAAAAACCGTGTCGATTTCAACTTTGTCGATAATAATCGCTCAACACTACTCATACCTCCCAACTTTTAGAGATTGCAAATAGGGACACATTAGGCCATGCCACTAACCACGCCCAAATGTATGACATCACACCAGGACACACCTCTAACCACGCCCAAATGTATGACATCACAAGGCAAGCCTCTAACCACGCCCCACCTAACCATCATGCCCCACCCCCTTCAGCAGGCTAGCGCCAACTCAATAGCAGTGTTACTGGGGTCTATAAATATGTAATTATAAATCGTATGGATTTCTCTCTATATATTACTAACAGCTGGAATGTTCTATGGATGATACCTCTATATAATCTTCCTATCACAACGGTGAACAGCTCAGTGGAACCCAATGGATCCCATTATGAGTTAATGGGGTCTGCTGGGTGCTAGAGGTGGCCATCGTCTGTCTGATCTGGTGCTGCTGTTATGGCTTCCATTTAGATGAAAACCATGACAGCAGTGGGAACAGAGTCTTACTAATTGTAAAGTCCTATGTCTCAGGTATATGGCTCCCTGTGCACCACTCACAGACTGCAGCACGGCAGGCTTGGGACACAGCACACAAGCTGACTATGCTCAGTCTGTTTTAGCACGTGGCGCCTGCTGCACCACAATATGTTTCACTACTTTTTGACAGTTAGACAGGGCAGAGAGGCATATGCAGTATGTGAGAGACAGGGCTTGTAGTATATACCTAGGCTGGGGCTTTAGAACATACATGCCAACCCTCCCGTTTTTGGCGGGGGGGTCCCGCTATTTGGGGTCCCCTCCCGCCCTCCCGGGGGAGTTGGCATTCCTCCCACCGCCTACAGGCGGGGGGGTCCTTTAAATTACTGCGGCGCAAGAGTAGCGCTGGCGCGCTACTCTTGCGCCCGCCGGGCCGCTCCTACAGGCGGGTGAAGCGGCCGCAGCGGCCGCTCACCCGCCCGCGGTCTCACTGTGCGGGGAGGAGGCAGGAGGGATCGCTCCCTCCTCCCCCTGTATGTACGGCGCCGGTGTGTGCGCCGCACATACAGGTCAGCGGCGCAGGGGGAAGTGACGCGCGGCTGCTCTCACTTCCCCCCTGCGCCGCTGAGGAGATCGGGCAGGAGCTGGCCACGCTGCAGGAGCCTGGTAAGGTAAGTGGATTTTATTTTATTTTTATTAGCTTTAGGGGGCTCTACCTGGCTAACAGAGTGGGCAACTACCTGGCAACAAAGGGGGCACTACCTGGCAACAGAGGGGGCACTACCTGGCAACAAAGGGGGCACTACCTGGCAACAGAGGGGGCACTACCTGGCAACAGAGGGGACATCTACCTGGCAACAGAGGGGGCACTACCTGGCCACAAAGGGGGCACTACCTGGCTAACAGATGGGGGCACTACCTGGCTAACAGATGGGGGCACTACCTGGCAACAGAGGGGGCACTAACCTGGCAACAGAGGGGACATCTACCTGGCAACAGAGGGGGCACTACCTGGCAACAGAGGGGGCACTACCTGGCTAACAGATGGGGCACTACCTGGCTAACAGATGGGGCACTACCTGGCAACAGAGGGGACACTACCTGGCAACAGAGGGGACACTACCTGGCAACAGAGGGGACATCTACCTGGCAAAAGAGGGGGCACTACCTGGCAACAAAGGGGGCACTACCTGGCTAACAGATGGGGGCACTACCTGGCTAACAGATGGGGGCACTACCTGGCAACAGAGGGGGCACTACCTGGCAACAGAGGGGGCACTACCTGGCAACAGAGGGGACATCTACCTGGCAACAGAGGGGGCACTACCTGGCAACAAAGGGGGCACTACCTGGCTAACAGATGGGGGCACTACCTGGCTAACAGATGGGGGCACTACCTGGCTAACAGATGGGGCACTACCTGGCAAACAGATGGGTACATCTACCTGGCAACAGAGGGGGCACTCCCTGGCAACAGATGGGGACATCTACCTGGCAACAGAGGGGACATCTACCTGGCAACAGAGGGGGCACTACCTGGCAAACAATGGGGGCACTACCTGGCAAACAATGGGGGCACTACCTGGCAACAATGGGGGCACTACCTGGCAACCAATGGGGGCACTACCTGGCAACCAATGGGGGCACTACCTGGCTAACAGATGGGGCACTACCTGGCTAACAGATGGGGCAAGACCTGGCAACAATGGGGGCACTACCTGGCTAACAATGGGGGCACGACCTGGCTAACAATGGGGGCACCTACCTGGCTAACAATGGGGGCACCTACCTGGCTAACAAAGGGGGGCATCTACCTGGCTACAAATTTGGGCTCTACCTGGCTACGAGGGGGCATCTACTTGGCTACAAGGGGGCATCTACCGGCCTGTAAGGGGCACTACCTGGTTATGGGGGGCTACTACCTGGCAATAAGGGCATCTTCCTGGCTTTCTTCCAAAGCCGTTATGCAGTTAGGTGGAGTGGGTGTGGCTTTTTGAAGGGGCGTGGCATACCGACAAGATGGGCGTGTCCATGCAAATTTTTGCCGCGCCGCACTATGCGCGCCGCCCACTAAGGTCTCCTGCTTTTTCATTTTCGAAAGTTGGCAACTATGCTTTAGAATAGATTGGCGTAAAGAAGTGTTTTTGTGTACACAGTAATCAGCAGGTAAATGGGAGAGGAGTACATAGAGCAGCACTGCATTTCTCTGCAGGCACATATGGAGGGTTTAGTGTAGCATCAACAGCACAGTAGTATATGAATTATAGTAGCAGATATATCTGAGCATTTAGTGCAGCATTGTACAGTAGCAGGCAAATATTTGCTGCAAAAACTTACTGTACAATGGTGCACAGTGTGACATAGAGAGACAGGGTTTGCCATTCTGCTACTGCAGACAGATGAAATTATGATATGTACTGGACAATCAGGGCACTTACATTCACAAGGCAGCACTGGTATGCAGAGCCAGTAGGAGGGAGAGGATATGAGCAGGCAGCAAGAGGAGAGCAAAAGGTTAAAAGCAGAAGCAGCAGCTCCTGACTGTGAAGAAACCGGGAGTGAGCAGTGCTCATGTGATGTCCAATGATGTGTGAAGAGGCAGGGAGTGTCTACAAACACCTCTGTGTGTGTCCAGTAAGATTCTCATGCTGCTCAGCCTGCCACATGCAGAGGCGTACTCTTTGTAGACGCTCCCTGGCTCAGCAGGCAGAGCAGAGAGGCGGGGGCGTGGCCAGCTCAGAGCAGTGAGTAGCTGAAACTTGGGACTTATGCTATGTAAATCGGGAGGGCGGGACCTCCTATTCAAATCGGGTAAGTCCCGCCCAATCCGGGACAGTTGGGAGGTATGCACACTCTGTCATTGTGCCACTGTCTGACCTCATGCTGTTGCTGAGGCTGCTGCCGTGACCTACACACTGTGTCATTGTGCCACTCTCTGACCTCATGCTGCTGCTGCCATGACCTCCACACTCTGTCATTGTGCCACTCTGTGGCCTACTCCTGTTTTTGCCACCTCCAGAAGGTCATTGTACCACTGCCTGACCTCATGCTGCTGCTGTGGCTGCTGCCGTGCCCTCCACACTGTGTCATTGTGCCACTCTCTGACCTCATGATGCTACTGCCGTCACCTCCACTCTCTGTCTTTGTGCCACTCTGTGGCCTACTACTGTTTTGCCATCTCCAGAATGTCATTGTGCCACTCTCTGACCTCATGCTGCTGCTGTGGCTGCTGCCGTGACCTCCACACTGTGTCATTGTGCCACTCTCTGACCTCATGCTGCTGCTGCTGTTGATGCCGTCAACTCCACACTGTGTCATTGTGCCACTCTCTGACCTCATGCTGCTGCTGTGGCTGCTGCCGTTAACTCCACACTCTGTCATTGTGCTACTCTCTGACCTCATGCTGCTGCTGCTGTTGATGCCGTCAACTCCACACTGTGTCATTGTGCCACTGTCTGACCTCATGCTGCTGCTGTGGCTGCTGCTGTGACCTCCAAACTCTATCATTGTGCCACTGTCTGACCTCATGCTGCTGCTGTGGCTGCTGCCGTGACCTACACACTCTCTCATTGTGCCACTCTGTGGCCTACTCGTCCTTGTGCCACCTCCACACTCTGTCATTGTGCCACTCTCAGACCTCATGCTGCTGCTGCTCTTGATGCCGTGACCGCCACACTGTGTCATTGTGCCACTCACTGACCTCATGCTGCTGCTGTGGCTGCTGCCGTGACCTCCACACTCTGTCATTGTGCCACTCTCTGACCTCATGCTGCTGCTGCTGTTAATGCCTTGATCTCCACACTGTGTCATTGTGCCACTCTCTGACCTCATGCTGCTGCTGTGGCTGCTGCTGTGACCTCCACACTCTATCATTGTGCCACTGTCTGACCTCATGCTGCTGCTGTGGCTGCTGTCGTGACCTACACACTCTCTCATTGTGCCACTCTGTGGCCTACTCCTGTTTGTGCCACCTCCACACTCTGTCATTGTGCCACTCTCTGACCTCATGCTGCTGCTGCTGTTAATGCCTTGACCTCCACACTGTGTCATTGTGCCACTCTCTGACCTCATGCTGCTGCTGTGGCTGCTGCCGTGACCTCCACACTATCTCATTGTGCCACTGTCTGACCTCATGCTGCTGCTGCCGTGACCTCCATACTGTGTCATTGTGCCACTCTCTGACCTCATGCTGCTGCTGTGGCTGCTGCTGTGACCTCCACCCTGTGTCATTGTGCCACTGTCTGACCTCATGCTGCTGCTGCTGTTGATGCCGTCAACTCCACACTGTGTCATTGTGCCACTCTATGACCTCATGCTGTTGCTGCCGTGACCTCCACTGTCTGTCATTGTGCCACTCTGTGGCCTACTCCTGTTTTTGCCACCTCCAGAATGTCATTGTGCCACTCTCTGACCTCATGCTGCTGTGGCTGCCGCCGTCACCTCCACACTCTGTCACTGATGTTGCCACCTGAGCCCTCAGCTTGTTTTTTTTCCAGCTGTCGCTGCCATTACTTTATCAGGCTACATTCCCGCTTCAGTTTTTTTTGTCAGTTTTGCCCTCTTAAGTGCCCAGGGAATTTTATAGTGAAGCGATTCTAAGAGCGGCGGCAGTCATCTGTGTGTCATACTAAAACACAACATTGTATGAAGACCAAACCAAGCTCCCTCTGCATATTAAAGCATGGCACAACGTTCTATAGCACCCTGCAGGCTTTGTGCAGCCTGGAAATAGCTGTTTTTTTAACGCGGTTCGTCCAGAAGCAATTCGGACCGAAGCGAATTTTGTCGGAAAATTCGGCTAAGTCACCGAATCTAATTTTTGAGAAATTCACCCATCTCTACTCATAATCTGCAGCCAAGCCTTAAATGCTATGAATAAGGGTGTGTACATGTTCAAAACAATTGGGGGTATTTTAACTAAAACAACAACCCCATATGAGTTCAATATCATAAAACATTTTGATGAGTATATTCTCAAAAATCTCGAACATGAGCCTGTTTACATTTTTTTTTTGAGACATTAAGCCCCTCAAAAAGGTTGTGGGTTTTTTATAATAAAATAAAAGGCCATGACTACATCTATTATTAGGTTAATAGGGTTATTTCACACATACGTGTTTCTGGTACATTCTGGGTATATATAAAGGGTAACACCTAACTAAATAATAAAGGTGTGTTCCACCACTGTGAGCTGTCTGAAACTTGAGACTCCTGACTGGAGAAGCAGTTGCTGAGATTTTTCAATAGAGAACATTTCCTCATTTTAGTGTTTCTTTTTTTTAGGATGGGGTTTCATTATTCTGCAAAACTGTACTTTGTAATGTGATCATAAGTGAAAGTCCAATTAGTTAGTGAGTTGCAATAATGGTGTTTCCCATTTTACACTTTTATGACATATTGGTAGCATATGCCATGAATGTGGGATAGGTGTGGGACCAACACCTCTCTTGAAAATGGGCCCATGAAAATGTCTTTGGAGAACAGAAAGGTGGCTTCACTTGTCTGGTCCTCTCTGCCCTGTCCTGTGGGAGTTCAGAGTACATCTAAACATGCCCACTCCACAGTGATTGGAACTCCTTTTGAAAAGAACAGAGAGTACCAGGCATGCACAACCACCTCTCACTTCTGGATGGAGAGACTTCCAGAGGTGGGACCTGCATCTATCACACATTGGTGGCATATTCTATCATTAACCCATTTAAATACCCCTCCCTTCCCACCATCCATGCCTGTGACAGAAAGATTTCTCCATATAGAGCAGATGAGGAGAAACTGTCATTAATATGCTGTCAAGTGAGACGTATAATCAAAGCTTCTCAAGAATACATCCAACTCCTTCTCCGGAGTGGTGGCAGAAAGTAAAGGGCAGCACTAAAGATGAATGAAACCTTACTCTGACACAGGAATCACTAAAATGAAAAAAATGTTTCCATCACGAAATTCATGGTTTCTATAGATATTAAATTGTATGTTCTTATCAGACATCATTTTGCTGATGAAAGGGTTCGTCCCATATGGAATAAAATTATAAAAAGGAGGCCATAACAGTGGCAATTGTTGTCCATGTTTATATGACTTTAAGCAGAATCGAATGATTTGCTTGTAAAGGCAAGCAGCTTGAAATTACATATTGGGGAACATGTATGAAAAGTGGCGCCGTCTCGACAGTCCTACTTCTCAGTTAGTGTAGCATTCGTCAATATGTATGAAAGGGTCTCGCAGCACTTTATAAACGTGTGCTGTTGCGAGACACATTTATGCGCCAAAAAGTGGCTCATAGGGTTTCTGCATCAAAATTTGTCTAATCTCTGCCACTGTGAAATTGGTATGGATTAGTCCAACACTTTTGTGCCACATTCTGTTGAGCCACATTCATAAATGTGTCTAATCATCTGAATTTCACGCAACACACCCCTGTAGAATTAGAACAAAGAAATGTGTTGGGTCTGGCGCACATGCACCAGTTTTGGCCTACTAAAGTCCATACATCTGTCGGACAGGAGCTACGACAGATTTTTTTTTAGCTCAAAGCTCACCAGAAAACTGGCGAAGCCCCATTCAGATATGTCATCATTGTCTAAACTAGCCTTGATTTTATCTATTGGACCTCTCATTTGTCAATATGGTCTAAAGATGGGGTTAAACTGTTCAGAACTTTCAGTGGAGATCTCCAATAGTCCATCTACACAAAGGTAATTGAAAAAAACTGCATGGAATTCAAAGCTTGCTTTGGACTTTCAAATCTGCAATGTAAAGAGTGAAATTCAATGCAAACACCATTCAAAGTGTGCAACCTGGACATAGCATTTGTTTCCTTGTGGGATACCAGTGAAAATTAGGGCTTTCTTTCTTGAGAAAATAAAGCCCCACCAGATATTGGGCCCTCATTGTCAATACAATTTTTTCTGCTATTAACTCACAACTTAGTCCTCATTGTGTGGTTTCCAAATTGATAGAAAAATGGACATATGCACATATGTCAGGGAAAATTGGCAGCTGACATCAGATTGATTTCAGAAGCAAATGTCTTTATTTCGGATAACACATACAAGTTTTTTTTACCGGTTGGTTTGAGGTTTAGTAACATTAACATCAACATAATTACTTCACATTTTTATGACCTTTTCAATTTTCAATACCATTGGTTAGTTTAATCGTTATACAATACAATTGGTTACTTCCAATCAACATACTTTCCTACACAAGCAGTAACCTTTCTATTATCTTTGTTTTGCTTTGCTAATAATTAAGTTGCAGCATATCAGCTGGTAAATCAGTCAGTCATTATTACAGTATTTAATTTAATTTTAACAAATTCTACCTTTGTTAATTCTCTCCTAATTTATTCATTTAGCATTTTAGTGGCTTGCGGCTCAGGTTTTCTGACACAGAACTCCAAAGCCGATGTACAGGTACTTCTCAAAAAATTTGAATTTCAGCCAAAAGTTTTTTTTTTTCAGTAATTCAATTCAAAAAGTTAAACTCATATATTATGTATTACAAACAGAGTGAACTTTTTCAAGTGTTTATGTTAATCTTGATGATTATGGCTTACAGCGAAGGAAAACCCAAAAGTTATTATCTCAGAAAATTTGAATAATAAACCAAAAACACCTGCAAAGGTTTCTAAGCACTTTAAAAGGTCCCTAAATCTGGGTCAATAGGCAACACAATCATGGGGCTGATATTCTAACTTATTGAGAAACATCTGTATAGTCACACCTGATTTATTTTCCACTTGGCAGTTATTCTCGATAAATTGAACACCTGTCACCTATAAAGGTAAAAGTAAGGGAGCCGCTGCCTGTGCGGTGCAGGCGGCAGCTGTGATCGCTGCATGGCTGGGTCTATGTGACCCTGTGATGCAACTGTGTGGCGAGAGGGGGCTTGCTCAGGGGTCCAGTCACTTATGCAACTGCGGCGGCCCTTGTAGCTGTGTCACAGACCAGCTCCGGCATTCGGGGCCCACTGGGGGGGCTGGTCAAAACAACAAAAAGTCCACACATACTTGTCTTTACAATAGCTAAAAATAGACCTACAGGACTTCTGTTATGTAACAATAATGATATCACCAAGGGTCCTACAGGTTTGATTACACTGCACCATTGATGAGGAGGAGGCCTCTCTATTGTAACAGGGGAAAGCAGTGAAGTGGGTCTGTGAAAGGAGGGGGCATGAAGATCAATGAGGAAGGGCATAAGAAACAGACTATATATAAAAGAGAAGGGAGGCATGAGCAGCAGTTTGTAAGCAAGATAATCCTCAACAGCATTCTATTTGTAAGAATGGGGTGTGTTTAGCAGTTACTGTGTGAGAGACAACAGTCCATATGTAAGACTGGAAGATGACAAGAGCAGCAGTCTATATGTGAGAGAGAGGCCAACTACAGGAGACCAGAAATTCTGAAGTGACGAATACAGCTCAATCCTGCTTGTCAAGGAAGACAATCATTGTGGCCAGCGTACTGAGACTCCTGGGAACAGAATGGACTGGGAAGCAGCCGGGCCATCTTAACAGCATTTTTCACCCCATGACGTAATAGTGTAGTGGGCCATGTCCAAATACATGACATCACAGTAAGCCAAGCCTTTAACCATGCCTAAACACAATACTGCATAAACCCATGCCTTTAGCCACCACAAAGCACACCCATAGAATAATGCCACCTATGTCAGGACACTGTTATACCAACTTGTAGGCATCCTACAGGCTAGAAGACTAATTGGCAGGGAAAGAAGCAAATGGTTCCCTGCTCCACCATGGTTTTTAACTATTTTTATGTCCTAAGAATACACAAAGAGTTAAATGTTTTTATGTCCTAAGAATACCCAAAGAGTTAAATAAGCAGAGCCAACCCAGTGTATGTTCCCTAGATACCTGGGCCCATATGCAATGGGGGCCCTTGGACATCTGCCTAGTGTGCCCAATGAATAAGCTGGTCCTGGATGCAGCACAGCAGGGAGGTATCAGGGAGGTATGATGGGAGACAATATTAGTGTGTGGAGTATTAAGGGAGCTATATTACTGTTTGAAGCACTATTTTTGCACCATTACTGAATGGGGCACTATGTAGGCATTATTATCATCTGAGGCAAAATTTAAAGCATTATGTGTTTGGCCTTCATACTTATGGGGACACAATTTGGCAATATTATTTTAGGATCCCTATCTGTATGGCACTATTATTCATATCTAAAGTACAGCATGTACGGCAAAAGGAACAGCACTGAAGTTGTGGCGAATGGGAATTATTATAAAACTTATTAACCCAAATTATGAAAACTTTGCACTGGGTCCACTAAATTTTTAAACAGCTTTGAGTTTAGAAGTAGTATCAGAAAGGTCATATACTGTAAGTACTAGAACTTACAAACCATATCAAAATTAGAATACACAAAGAAAAGAATTGTAACAAGAGACTAGACGTGTTTTAGAAAGTTGATCACCACCTACAAGAGGTTCAGAATCACTTAATTATATGGAAAAACTGAAATATTTTAAGTAAAATAAAATGTAATAATAGTACAGAGTTACAAAGACTTTTTGCATAACTAATGTTGAACAATCTGAATAAAGTCAGTATCTTTACTCATTGAGTAACATTTCTAATCATTATGTAAATTCTGATTAATGTGATTATCTTGGTTCATATATTTAGATTGGCAACATCTTCCTTTTACTTCCTGATTCTGTCTCATTGAGGGACATGTTTTGATGGATATTTATGTTAGTTTAGTTTCTTTACGTAAGTGCTCATATCAAGAACACTTACACACTCCAAACAAAACATTGATACACAGCAAACCCTTGTATAAACCTGATGAAGACTATTTCCTTGTTGGCTCGTTATAAATACAATTATTCTTAATATTTGAAGGGATCTAAAATACTAAGAAAAGTGAAGTGGAATGATAATCCAGGGCACTAAGCTCTATTGAGAAGTGTTTAAGATCATATTTTTTGTTTACATAAGTCTTGATTTTACCTTTATGAGGCAAAGTCATCTTCCTGTATGGCCGAGCAGTGTGAAGGGTTTAAATAGTACTTCAGCACAATGTGGATTTGCTACAGATTTTTAGCACATATTGCACACTGGAAAATCTGCAATAATTCACTGTGCAATGCAAATAAATATGGTTTCAAAACCCCATAAACAATGTAGGAAAAATCATCTACAAGTTTAGGGTTTACTGCAATTCACATTAAACTCTATTCTGTTGTAACAGGTTTCACAGTGGATTTCACACTTGCCTGTATAGAAAGGTGGAAGGTTACGCTAACTCCCTACCAATTGATAGTTGGTGATGGGTTTTCGTTTCTTTTTCTCTGCCTTCCAAAAGCAACCAATCAGAGCGCCCCTTTCATTTTTTTCAGAGCTCTATATGAAATGAAAGGGGAACGCAGATTGGTTGCTATGGGCAACAAGAAAAGTCTTAGACCAAGACAGTTTTCAGACATGTTCCCCTAAAACTTAACATTTTTCTATCAACTACATTTTTTATCAAGCGATATGAAGGTTTGTTTTTGCAGCATATTAAGTTGCAATTTTTGACCATATTAGTTAATCTAAAATATAATCTAAAAACTTTCATACATTTTTGAGTGTGGCGAAGTGGAAAAAAAACTAAATTTCACCAAAGTTTCTTAGCGTTTATGAACCTCATTTACCATGTATAAATGAAATGTTAACTTTATTCTGTTTCTATAATCAAGGTTAAAAAAATCATAATTTCAACAGTTTTCTTTATGTTTAACTAGTTTTAAAAATTTGTTTTGTTTGTGTCACTATATTCTGAGACTTGCAGTTTTTATTTTATTTTATTGATGGACCAGTTGTTCTTGTAGGATAAAGAAGGTGATATTTTAATATTCTGAATTTAAAGAAGTTGTTATATAAATCATGTTTATTTTTAATATATAAAACAGCTTTTAAATTTTGTTTTACTTTTTTAAAAACGTAATTTACCTTTTCTTTACTTCTTTTTTAGTTCCTCCTATTCCCTATAGTCCATCCAGTGTAGTGTGCTTTTAGTGTCCTTCTCTTACAGGTGTTCTAAAAGTCCTTACATGGCAGACATGTGGGCCTTTCTTAGGACCTTGAATACCATTTCAACAACTCGGCACACTGAAATTGTGTTGCAGGAGATTACTCAAATTTAAAACAAAATTCTACTTTTAATGATTACTGCAGTCTCAGAATTATTCAGTCCCTTATTTAACCTCTTAACCAACCAGAATCAAAATAATATAAACCGATTTTGGAACATGATATTTTTGACAGTTGGTACACTTAGATTGTCTGACCAGCAATCCATATTTGCTGTCAACTTGTGTTAACTTCTAAGAATGAGTATTTCAATCAGCACCTTTACAACATTGACTGATGCAGAAAACTCTTGGTTACTTTTTATGCATAGCATGCAGTTTCTTGTGTTTTAGCTTTTCGCACAAGTACTAAAATTTGAAATCAAAGTGAAAATATTAGTCAAGGTAATTTTTTTATTAAGAACAATGATCCAATATCACATATCTGTGAGTTGCAAAAATATGAGAACTTTTAGGATTAGCCAATAAATTGGAGGTGAAATCAGAGTCGGCCATTTTCAATCAATATTATGACCAGAGACGGGCGAATCTATTCTAATGAAGTGGAATTCATTTAGAAATGCAGGAAAACTTCGATTCTGAACGAAGTCGACGTTTGGGGTGATTCGGGGGAACAAAGAGTTTTTTTAATTGATAAAATGGCTGCAAGCACATGGCGTTACATGGGGCAAAGAACTCTGGGAGGAAGAAAGGAGTACCCTAAATGACATGTGCAGAGATGAAGCCAATCAGAGACCGGCGCAATTCTGTGACGTCACCGCACTATATAAGTCTGGACGCGATGCGGGCAGTTCACATTCCCCTCTCTGTGCCGTGTTGTAGCTGCTGCAGCTCGAGTATTAGAGATCTCACACAAAAGAAAGACCTTTTATACAGCGATTTTTTGGGGGGGTGTCACAGCTTTTCTCAGAGACTGCTTCTCTTACGTTCTAATTTTGATTTTGTGGGGTATTGGAATTGAAGTCCAGTGTGCGTCCAATTCAGCTGCATATACATTTTAATGCTTTCTGGTCAGTTCTGGAGCACATTGAATATCCAACGGTTATATAAGCCTGTTGTTGCTGTTGTATTCAGTTAAAGAAACAGCGTTTTTACAATCCAAATACCACTTTATTTTTGGCTGCTCATTTCTTTTGCGCAATTTATATCCAAGGGCTACTTAAACGTCTTTGTGCTATTGTAGTCTGTAAAATAAAGGTTTTTTTTTTTAAACGCCAAAGAAGAAATTTTGCCTGTAGCGTAATTCATATCCATAGGTTAATAAAGTGTTTTTCTGCTGTTGTGGTCAGTAAAAGAAACGGTGTTTTTCAACGGCAAAGAAGAAATTTTGCCTGTAGCATAACTCATATCCGAAGGTTAATTAAGCAGTTTTCTGCTGTTGCAGTCAGTAAAATACACATCGTTTTAACATAGCTGGTAATTTTTGGCAATTTAGATCCAAGGGTTAATTAAGTGTTTTTCTGCTGTTGTGGTCAGTAAAAGAAACGGTGTTTTTCAACGCCAAAGAAGAAATTTTGCCTGTAGCATGATTCATATCCGAAAGTTATTTAAGCATTTTTCTGCTGTTGCAGTCAGAAAAAATACACAACGTTGTAACACGCCACATAGTTGGTCATTTTTGGCAGCTCATCTCTTTTGCGCAATTTATATCCAAGGGTTAATTAAGTGTTTTTCTGCTGTTGCAGCCTGTAGCATAATTCATATCCGAAGGTTAATTAAGCCTGTTTGTGCTTTTCTATTCAGTAAAATACACACAGTTTTTAAACGGCATACAAGTAAATTTTTCCTGGCCATTTGTGGAGCGCAATTTATATCCAAGGGTTACCCAAGCTTGTTAGTGGGTTCATTTGGAGTCAAATACAGGATGTGTATTTATCATATACAGATATCTTCATTAAACAGAGTCTGTACATTTTAGAACAAACAGTATGTCAGACAGAGAGGTGGCAGGCTCTTCACATGTGAGTGGCAGTGGCACAAACATTCCTGGAGAAGGCACAGGTCGCAGCACAGTAAGGGGACGTCACAGCAGGGGTCACTCGGTGAGGCCAGAACTGCCGGTGTTATCTAGCGGCCGTGTGTTGACCACCAACCCAATGGTTCTTGAATGGTTGACTAGGTCATCCACTTCCTCCCAGATGACATATGACAACCCCAGCCAAGAGTCGGTGGGAACGTCAGACACAACGCTTAGTTGGCATGGCCCGGGAGCGGGTCAGTGGCCCTCACCTGTCCTCAACCCGCCTCTGTCCTTCCCGCCTCAGCCAGAGATCTACTATGTGGTCTGGGCTCAGCGCCACTATACAGTGAGGATGAACAATTTGAGCCGGACAGTCAGCAGCTACTTGGCAGCGAAGAAATGGGACCAATATCCCCTGCTTCTTGCAGTAGGCGGCAAAGTATAGATATGGAGAGTGGCATGGGAGGTCATGTGTCAGGGGTCAGCCTCTGCATACCAAGACCGTTGAGGAGGACAGCAGTGAAGATCAAACAATAATCAATGATGATGTAGCCGACCGCACTTGGGAGCCGGGTGAAGCAAGGGCTTCATCATTGTCAGGAGAAGAGGGCGTCAGCTTGTGCCTCAGGCAGCGGCGCAGCCAGCAAGTGGGTAGTGTGGCCTTGAGTCAGCAGGGTAGCAGCAGTGCGAGGTCGGAAGCCAAGCGGCCACGGGGTAGAAAACCCGCTTCGCAGGTCCAAGAAAGTAGCGGCACAGAGGCTCAGCGAGGCAGCGGCGGTAGTAGTCACTCAGTGCGGAGCGTGGCCAGGGAGCTAACGTTGGCACCATGGCCCTGCGTCAACACATGCAGCGTCACCATCTGGTGGCCTGGGAGAAAAGTGGCTCAGATGTGGTGGTCCATCCTGCCGCAGCAGCAGCGCCCAGTGGCACGCATGCCATTGCAGCCAGTCAAGGCTCCACCACCTCTGCAGAAGGGAGCTGTTTCTCTTTGCCCTCATCTCCCGGTCTAGATGCTCCTGCTCCTCGCTACTCCTTGCGCCAGCAGTCGTTCAGCAAGGCGATTGCAAAGAGACAACAGTATGCGTCCAACCATCCTAAGGTGCAGAAGCTGACCGTGCTCCAGTTCAAGTTTTTGGTACTGCAGTCCCTCCCTTTCCAAATGGTGGACTCTGCACCGTTCAGAGAACTAATGGCTTGTGCCGAACCGATATGGAGAGTTCCAAGCCATAATTTCTTTTACAAAAAGGCAGTACCAGCACTTAATCAATATCTAGCCCAGAAGGTTTGCCAGTCCTTGAGCGTATCGGTTTGTTCCAAGGTGCATGGCAGTACGGACGTCTGGAGCTGTAACTACGGTCAGGGCCAGTACATGTCCTTGATGGCCCACTGGGTGAATGTGCTTCCTGCCCATGCATATCAACAACTTGGACAGGAGACGGCGCTTTCTCCTCCACGTTGTCAAACTGCGGCTCCTGCGCCAATGTCCGTCTCCTCCTCCTCCACCATCGCAGCCTCCACAAGTAGTGCTCCATCATACCACATGTGTAGGGCACAGCGGTGTCACGCAGTTCTACACTTGGCTTGCCTTGGCGAACGAAGTCACACAGGGGAGGAATCGATGTGTGGCTTTCTCCGCGCCAACTGCAAATCGGAACCATGGTGACGGACAATAGGAGGAACATGGTTTCCGCGCTGCACCGAGGAGGGATGGTCCATGCGCCCTGCATGACGCACGTGCTCAATTTGGTTGTGAAAAGGTTCCTAAAGTCTTCCACCGATCTTCAGAAGATTCTGAAAATGGCCAGGAAACTGAGCATGCACTTCATCCATTCCTACAAAGCCAGGAACACCCTCCTCGAGTTGACGCGGCAGAACGGCCTCCCCCAACACATTCTGATATGCGATGTTTCCACCCGCTGGAATTCCAGCCTGCACATGTTGGACTGACTGTATGAACAGAGAAAGGCCATTAACGATTTTTTGATGATCCAGGCGGACATGAGTACTCCCCTGTGTAACTTTGATGTCAGCCAGTGGCAGCTCATGCGGGACACCTGCAGTTTGTTGAGGCCATTCGAGGAGGTGATGTTATTTGTCAGTCGCCAGGACTACGGGATGAATAACATCATTCCATTGCTTCATGTCCTGGAACAGATGCTGAAAAATCTGTCTGGGCAGGGGACTGGAGACGTGGCGACTACATCTCGCGGCCACATTAGTCCGGTGGGGACTGAAATGTAGGAGGAGGAGGAGGACATTGGAGCAGAAGCATTGTCTGGTGAAATGAGTGGATTTTCTACCCAGGTGACAAGCGAGGAGGAGCAGGAGCAGCTGGAGGAGGTGGATGGAGATGAGGAAGACGAGGCAGATGACCCGCAAGCACCGTGGCAGTATACAGTGGAGATGGAGGCAGGGAGCCCTCGAGTCACTTGTGCAGATGGCCCGCAGCATGCTGATTTGCCTGGCTAGTGACAGCCAAATAGTCAGCATCCGGCAGAGGGATGACTTCTGGCTCTCCACCCTATTGGACCTTCACTACCAGTCCAAAATGGGAGCTTTTTCCCAGCTGCTGAGAGGGAGGAAAAACTCAAATACTATAGGGAAATCCTCCATAGTCAGTTGGCCGCTGCCTATGTGCAGCATCATCCCTCCTCTGACAGGTCTGACTAGGAGGTTCTTCAGCTCTCACGTACTACTGCCGTGGCTGCTGGGGGAAGGTGGGGGGGGGGGGAGGAGCAGTACCAGCTCCAACAGCAGCAACCTAAGTCTGGAGTCACTGATGAGCAGCTTCCTTCACCCGCCTAGTGATGAGGGCAGTCGCCAGCAGCAGCAGGACCTGGAGCAGACCCTGAACCGACAGGTGGTGGCCTACTTGGACAGCACTCTGCCACCCTAGTTAGAAGATCCGCTGGACTACTGGGCAGCCAAACTGGATGTGTGGCCGCAACTTGCCGAGTTTGCAGTGGAGAAGCTGTCTTGCCCGGCCAGTAGTGTGGCATCAGAGCGGGTGTTCAGTGCGGCGGGGGCCATCGTTACCCCAAGGAGAAACCGCTTGTCCACGAGAAATGTGGAACGACTGACCTTTGTCAAAATGAATCAGGCGTGGAACGGCCAGGATTCCACACACCAATGCCTTAGGCGTCAGATTACATCAGCCATGACGCCTCACCCAAACTTTGAGAAATGAGTCTGGGTTCAAACTACCTGCCTCAGCCACTATTCTGATGCCGCCACCCGCCTGATGCCACACATCTGCTGAAAGTTTCTCCATCTGCCTACCACCATCTTTACCAGGGACTGGTATTGCCACCCACCTCCACACTCTGTCATTGTGCCACTCTATGACCTCATGCTGCTGCTGCTGTGGCTTCTGCCGTAACCTCCACACTGTGTCATTGTGCCACTCTGTGGCCTACTCCTGTTTTTGCCACCTCCAGAATGTCATTGTGCCACTGTCTGACCTCATGCTGCTGCTGTGGCTGCTGCCGTAACCTCCAAACTGTGTCATTGTGCCACTCTGTGGCCTACTCCTGTTTTTGCCACCTCCAGAATGTCATTGTGCCACTGTCTGACCTCATGCTGTTGCTGCCATCACCTCCACTCTCTGTCATTGTGCCACTCTGTGGCCTACTACTGTTTTGCCACCTCCAGAATGTCATTGTGCCACTGTCTGACCTCATGCTGCTGCTGTTGCTCCTGCCGTAACCTCCACACTGTGTTATTGTGCCACTCTGTGGCCTACTCCTGTTTTTGCCACCTCCAGAATGTCATTGTGCCACTGTCTGACCTCATGCTGCTGCTGTGGCTGCTGCCGTAACCTCCACACTGTGTCATTGTGCCACTCTGTGGCCTACTCCTGTTTTTGCCACCTCCAGAATGTTATTGTGCCACTGTTTGACCTCATGCTGCTGCTGTGGCTGCTGCCGTAACCTCCACACTGTGTCACTGTGCCACTCTGTGGCCTACTCCTGTTTTTGCCACCTCCAGAATGTCATTGAGCAACTGTCTGACCTCATGCTGCTGCTGTGGCTGCTGCCGTAACCTCCACTCTGTGTCATTGTGCCACTCTGTTGCCTACTCCTGTTTTTGCCACCTCCAGAATGTCATTGTGCCACTGACTGACCTCATGCTGCTGCTGTGGCTGCTGCCGTAACCTCCACACTGTGTCACTCTGTGGCCTACTCCTGTTTTTGCCATCTCCAGAATGTCATTGTGCCACAGCCTGACCTCATGCTGCTGCTGTGGCTGCTGCCGTAACCTCCACACTGTGTCATTGTGCCACTCTGTGGCCTACTCCTGTTTTTGCCACCTCCAGAATGTCATTGTGCCACTGTCTGACCTCATGCTGCTTCTGTGGCTGCTGCACTAACCTCCACACTGTGTCATTGTGCCACTCTGTGGCCTAGTCCTGTTTTTGCCACCTCCAGAATGTCATTGTGCCAATGACTGACCTCATGCTGCTGCTGTGGCTGCTGCCGTAATCTCCACACTGTGTCATTGTGCCACTCTGTGGCCTACTCCTGTTTTTGCCACCTCCAGAATGTCATTGTGCCACTGTCTGACCTCATGCTGCTGCTGTGGCTGCTGCCGTAACCTCCACACTGGGTCATTGTGCCACTCTGTGGCCTACTCCTGTTTTTGCCACCTCCAGAATGTCATTGTGCCACTCTCTGACCTCATGCTGTTGCTGCCATCACCTCCACTCTCTGTCATTGTGCCACTCTGTGGCCTACTACTGTTTTGCCACCTCCAGAATGTCATTGTGCCACTGTCTGACCTCATGCTGTGGCTGCTGCCGTAACCTCCACACTGTCATTGTGCCACTCTGTGGCCTACTCCTGTTTTTGCCACCTCCAGAATATCATAGTGCCACTGTCTGACCTCATGCTGCTGTGGCTGCCGTTGTCACCTCCACACTCTGTCACTGATGTTGCCACCTGAGCCCTCAGCTTGTTTTTTTCCAGCTGTAGCTCGCATGACTTAACAGGCTACATTCCCCCTTCAGTTTTTTGGTCAGTTTTGCCCTCTTAAGTGCCCAGGGAATTTTATAGTGAAGCGATTCTCAGAGCGGCGGCAGTTATCTGCGTGTCATGCTAAAACACAACATTGTATGAAGACCAAACCAAGCTCCCTCTGCATATTTAAGCATGGCACAAAATTCTACTGCACCCTGCAGGCTCTGTGCAGCCTGGAACTAGCTGTTTTTTAAAGCGATTCGTCCCGAAGTAATTCGCACCGAAACTAATTTTGTCGGAAAATTCGGCGAAGTCACCGAATCATATTTTTGAGAAATTCGCCCATCTCTACCTATAACCTGCCTATGGGGCCATATACCTGCCTATATTCTGCCAATGGGGACATATACCTGCCTATGTGGACATATACCTGCCTATAACCTGCCTATGGAGGACATATACCTACCTATAACCTGCCTATGGGGGGACAAAAAGTAGGTGCCTCGGCTTATATTCGGGTCGGCTTATTCTCAAGTATATACGGTATGTCTAAAGAGTTTGGACTAAAGAGTTTTGTGTACAGATAGAGGAAATACAAGACCATAATTATCCCCCCAGAGGAGGTCATCTGGCGAAGATTGTACCAAGAGTAAGAGTAGCTTGTAAGATTGCAAAAGGACCCTAAGTAACCTCTAAGCAACTAAAAGCCTCTTTTGCATTGGCTAATATTAATAGTGATATTCACCATCAAGACGACACTAAACAAAATTGGTGTGCCGGCAGGAAGATGCTGCTCTCCAAAAACAACACTGCTGCTCAATTATAGCTTGCTAAAGATCACCTAGGCAAGTCAGAAGGCTATTGGAATAAAGTTTTGTGGATGAAACTAAAATAGATCCTTTTGGTTTAAATAAAAAGCGTTAAGTTTGATAAATGGAAAATACTGCATTTCAGTATAAAAACCTCAGGTCATCAATGAAACACGGTGATGTTAGTGTTATGGTTTGGACCTGTTTTGCTGCATCTGGGCCTAGAGGGCTTGCTATTATTAATGGAACAATGAATTCTCAATGATGCCAGCAAATTCTGGGGAACGTGCAGCAAAACCAAGAACATAGAAAAACACTTATACTACTTATGTGGAATTTTCTAAAAATGTTCTTGTTTAATAGTTTTTATTGCAAATATGTGAAAGTTTTAACATTTTACAAATAAACCTAATTTGCTAACCGAAATTAATAACTTTGATCGCAACTATAGTTGTCGCTTTTTACCCAAAAGGTATATATATATATATATATATATATATATATATATATATATATATATATATATATATACATACAGTACAGACCAAAAGTTTGGACACACCTTCTCATTCCAACAGTTTTCTGTATTTTCAGGACTATAAAAATTGTAGATTCACACTGAAGGCATCAAAACTATGAATTAACACATGTGGAATTATATACTTAACAAATAAGTGTGGAACAACTGAAAATATGTCTTATATTCTAGGTTCTTCAAAGTAGCCACCTTTTGCTTTGATTACTGCTTTGCACACTCTTGGCATTCTCTTGATGAGCTTCAAGAGGTAGTCACCTGAAATGGTCTTCCAACAGTCTTGAAGGAGTTCCCAGAGATGCTTAGCACTTGTTGGCCCTTTTGCCTTCACTCTGCGCTCCAGCTCACCCCAAACCATCTCAATTGGGTTCGGGTCTGGAAACTGTGGAGGCCAGGTCATCTGGCGTAGCACCCCATCACTCTCCTTCTTGGTCAAATAGCCCTTACACAGTCTGGAGGTGTGTTTGGGGTCATTGTCCTGTTGAAAAATAAATGATGGTCCAACTAAACGCAAACCGGATGGAATAGCATGCCACTGCAAGATGCTGTGGTAACCATACTGGTTCAGTATTCCTTCAATTTTGAATAAATCCCCAACAGTGTCACCAGCAAAGACCCCCCACATCATCACACCTCCTCCTCCATGCTTCACGGTGGGAACCAGGCATGTAGAGTCCATTTGTTCACCTTTTCTGCGTCGCACAAGGACACGGTGGTTTGATCCAGAGTTCTCAAATTTGGACTCATCAGACCAAAGCACTGATTTCCACTGGTCTAATGTCCATTCCTTGTGTTCTTTAGCCCAAACAAGTCTCTTCTGCTTCTTGCCTGTCCTTAGCAGTGGTTTCCTAGCAGCTATTTTACCATGAAGGCCTGCTGCACACAGTCTCCCCTTAACAGTTGTTGTAGAGATGTGTCTGCTGCTAGAACTCTGTGTGACATTGACCTGGTCTCTAATCTGAGCAGCTGTTAATCTGCGATTTCTGAGGCTGGTGACTTGGATGAACTTCTCCTCCGCAGCAGAGGTGACTCTTGGTCTTCCTTTCCTGGGGCGGTACTCATGTGAGCCAGTTTCTTTGTAGTGCTTGATGGTTTTTGCCACTGCACTTGGGGACACTTTCAAAGTTTCCCCAATTTTTCGGACTGACTGACCTTCATTTTTCTTTACTTAGCTGCTTTTTCTTGCCATAATAGAAATTCAAACAGTCCATTTAGTAGGACTATCAGCTGTGTATCCACCTGACTTCTGAACAACACAACTGATGGTCCCTACCCCATTTATAAGGCAAGAAATCCCACTTATTAAACCTGACAGGGCACACCTGTGAAGTGAAAACCATTTCAGGTGACTACCTCTTGAAGCTCATCAAGAGAATGCCAAGAGTGTGCAAAGCAGTAATCAAAGCAAAAGGTGGCTACTTTGAAGAACCTAGAATATAAGACATATTTTCAGTTGTTTCAAACTTTTTTGTTAAGTATATAACTCCACGTGTGTTAATTCATAGTTTTCATGCCTTCAGTGTGAATCTACAATCGTTATAGTCATGAAAATACAGAAAACTTTTGGTCTGTACTGCATATATATATATATACACTGTATATATAGCCCTGATAAGATCTATGCTAATTTGTGATATTTTATTGTGTTACGAGTACCATAATTATGTTTTGTGCTTTTATGGATAACTTTTATAAATGATGCATACCCGGAGAAGTTTAAGTTTATTCAATGACAGTTCTCTCCGGAGATATAGATATATATATCTCTGGAGAAAACTGTCATTCAATAAACTTAAACTTCTCCGGGTATGCATCATTTATAAAAGTTATCCATAAAAGCACAAAACATAATTATGGTACTCGTAACACAATAAAATATCACAAATTAGCATAGATCTTATCAGGGCTATAACCAGTGGCATTACTAGCATTTGGATGTAGGGTTAAGTGCCCAGGATCTTTGTCTTGTGCCAAGTTTTCTTGGCACCAACTTTTATGCTTAATTATGTCTGCATTAACCTGTGCAAAATGGAGGTGCAAGTAACAACAGATCATATATAATAGTAGTGAAATTACCTGGCTTTGCACAGGTCTTTTCCATTTAACTGTTGTTGTTTTTTGTGTGGTTAAATACTACATTCTCTACTGGTCACTATTGGCTGTGTCATATGTTTTCACCCTGGAGACCAATTTTGGTCTGCTGAAAGGTTTCGGTAGCTCGGGCAACAGCCATGTGGTTTGCTGCAAGTCTTTTGTCCAAAAGCAGGGCTCCTTTTGTGAGGCATGACTGTTCTGAAAGGGTTTCAATTTATGAGAATGCTTTAATTCAGTAGGTCCTAAAGAGCTGAAACGTGGTCTACAACCTTTCAAAGATATCCTGTATGCCAAATTTGGTGTAGATTGGTTTAGTCTTTTGTCCAGTTATAAAGAACAGGCAACAGAAATCCATTTTTATAGATAGATAGACAGATAGATAGATAGATAGATAGATAGATAGATAGATAGATGTATTTAAAATTGAAAATGTATTGAAAATGTCAATTATATTTTATTTTCAAATTTCTCTCTAGTTTGTAGCCTGTGCAAAACCCAATATCTCAATAATAGCTCAATGTAGAGTTCAATGCCAACAAATAAAGTCGTTATGACAGCTCATTGCCTTAAATCTAAGACAAGGAAAAATGTTGCTTTTAATTACATGTCACCAGTATGTCCGTTTCCTCATTGTTAAAAGGATTATGATAAGTTTTCGCAATCATTTCTTATATATAAGGAGTCTAAATGTGTTTTTCTAGTCATCAGTCAACATGAAGACCTTGACTACACTATTCATATTTGCACATCTAGCCTTCAACGTTCCCCCTATTGTAGGTGAGTGAAGACTATTTTAAATTAATAATCTTTTCTTACAGACTACAGACATCTAATAGCTCAATATTATAGTATTTAAGTTTAATAAATCTAAGTTTAGTCTTCTGAAGTTTCCATGTACTCTGAAACATGTTCTTAATTAGGCTGCAGTATACATAAAGGTATGTGAATGAAAAAGATTTTGCTTTTTTTTAAATTTTACATGCTATAGCATTTGTAGGTATTCAAGATTCATAAATAATTACACAATTTAAAAGTATGTATCCTGTTACAGTGAGCAAAGGTAAAGCATAGAGATACCAATGCATCACCTATTTATTATCACTCTTTGTATAATAAAATTGCTGCAAAAGAGAGAAGAAATTCCTCTCATTCACATTGAATTTTTTTTTAGTATCTTTTCTCCTTTTCTATTCTTTTATTACTATTTCTGCTAATTAGACTTAGTTGTTTGCAATAGATCAACTAAATGGTTAAATAGGAGCAATAAATAGCTGATTGAGATGTTTGCTGCATTTTTAGCATGCTTGTGACATGATTAAAACTTGACAATATTTGTTTGAAAATACAACTTAATTATCTGAACAGACAAGCAGACTAACTCTGAACTTTTTTCTTATAGTTGCACAGACTTCTACACGTAAGTATAACATGCTTAATACATAACACTGTATTACCAACAAATGTATTTCCTGTGATTTATTGTTGACCATGTTTTGTCACTATGTATAATACAGATAAATCTTATCCATGTTGGACATTTTACAATAAACATTATATAATATATGCACATTTTAAAATCTTATCACATTAAACCTTTTTCATATGCTGAACTAGGATTTGTGGACTTAATAGAGAAGGGTCGCCAGCTTCGGATACTTTCCTCTAAGAAGAAGAGTGGAAAGTCACAGCTTTTTCTGGCAGACTGCTATACTTTCTCTGGCAAATCTAGGGAATCTATACATAGTTTGATTACCAGGCATATATTTTACTGCTGTTAACGAATGAAAGACATTCTCTTGACATTTCATACTCTCCTTCATATTAAATCTATTGTGAGGCAGTTTATATGCAACCACCTTAAACAACTTTTAGAGCAGATCAGCTGACCTTGTCATGCACCAGAAGCTCACTGCTAGCCTCTATAAAGCTCTTTCAGGTTGGCAGCCTAGGTGCAAAATATATTGCATGTCCTGAGAAATGACTAGGCTAGGCATCTGCTAGCATTCTGTTCAGGGATCTATTATCTTCTGTGTATCTGGCTCTGTTCTGTTTGGTCCAGTTCTCCTGATTCTATCTAATAATCTGTTTAGTTTTCTTATCCAGTTACTTAATGGACTTTTATTTTCCTTGTATTTCTGGCTCTGCTTAAAGCAGTTCTCCGGGAAAAGAAGAGAAATATATAAACTACATGTCATAATGAAAAAATGCCTAAATACTAGAGATGGGCGAATTGATTCTAACGAAGTGGAATTCGTTTAGAATTTCAGGAAAACTTCGGTTCGGAACGAAGTCGAACTTTGGGGTACTTCGGGTGAATGAAGTGTGCTTTTGATTGATAAAATGGCTGCGGCACTTTGGCGCTACATGGGGCAAAGCACTCTGGGAGGAGAAGGGCATAGCCTGCATGAATGTGCAGAGATGAAGCCAATCAGGGGGACCGGCGGGATTCTGTGACGTAAACGCACTATATAAGTCCGGGCGCGACCCCGGGAGCTCAAAATCCTCTCACTTGTGCTTATCAGGGAAGGTGCTGCCACGGCTGATAGCTTTTATGAAGAATTGATTTTTATATAGCGATTTCTGTGGGGTGTCTCAGCTTGTCTCAGAGACTGTTCTCTTAATGTTCTATTTCTAATTTATTTGGGGTATTGGATCTGAAATCCAGTGTGCGTCCACTGCAGCTGCATATTACATTCAATATCCAAGTGGGATCTAAGCCAGTGCCTGTTGTTTTCATTTAAAAGAAACGGTTTTTTACAATACAAATACCACTTCATTTTTGGCTGCTCAATTCTATTGCGCAATTTAATCAGGGGTTAATTAAGCATTTTTTTTGCTGGTGTGCTGACAAAAATAAACCGTCTTTTTCAACGCCAAAATATATAAATTTTTCTGTAGCTAATTCACAACCCAAAGGTTAATTACAACTGTATCTCTTGTTGTGGGGCGTAGAAAACACGAATTGTAACACGTTTCAAAGCTACTATTTTGTGCGGTTAAATTTTCTTTGGCGCAATTTACACCCAGGGGTTAATTAAGCGTTGTTTTGCTGGTGTGTGACAAAAATAAACCGTCTTTTCAACGCCAAAATATATACATTTTTCCTGTAGCCTAATTCATGTCCGAAGGTTAATTAAGCCTGTTTGTGCTTTTACATTTAGTAAAACACAGTGTTTTTAAATGACACATACAAGTAAATTTTTCCTGGCCATTTGTGGAGCGAAAATTTATATCCAAGGGTTACCCAAGCTTGTTACTGGGTTCTTTGGAGTCAAAAACAGGGTGTATATTTATCATATACAGATATCATCATCAAACAGTGTCTGTACATTTTAGAACAAACAGTATGTCAGACAGAGAGGTGGCAGGCTCTGCCCCTGCGAGTGGCAGTGGCACAAACATTCCTGGAACAGGCCCAGGTCGCAGCACAGCAAGGGGACGTCGCAGCAGGGGTCACTCGGTGAGGCCACAACTGCCGCTGTCATCTAGCGGCCGTGTGTTGTTCAGAAACCAAGGGTTCTTGATTGGTTGACTAGGTTTTCTTCTTCCTCCCAGATGACATTGACAAACCCCAGCCAAGAGTCGGGGGGAAACCCTTAGACACAACCATTAGTTGGCAGGGGCCGGGAGGGGTCAAGCGGCCCTCACCTGTCCTCACCCCGCCTCTGTCCCATCCGGTTCCCTCAGCCCATAGATCTTACTATGTGGTCTGGGCTCAGCGCCACTATTTTAGTGAGGATGAAAAAATTTGAAGAGGGCAGTCAGCGGGCTACTGGCAGCGAAGAAAATGGGGCCAATATCGCTGCTTCTTTGCAGTAGGCGGCAAAGTATAGATGTGGAGAGTGGCATGGGAGGTATGTTGTGAGAGGTCAGCCTCGGCTTTACCAAGGGACCGGTGATGGGGAAAAGCATTTAATGATGAAACACAAATAGTGATGATGTAGCCGACCGCACTTGGGAGGGGGGGTGAGGCAAGGGTTTATCATCGTCAGGAGAAGAGGGCGTCAGCTTGCGCGTCAGGCAGCAGCGCAGCCAGAAAAGTGGGTCGTGTGGCGTGAGTCAACAGGATAGCAGCAGTGTGAGAGGTCGGGAGCCAAGCGGCCATGGGGGTTTAAAAAACCCGCTTCGCAGGTCCAGAAAGTAGGGGGCACAGGGGCTCAGAGAGGCAGCGGCGGGCAGTAGTCACTCAGTGCGGAGCATTGGCGGTAAAACCCGTTTATCGGCGGTGTGAAGTTCTTTGCTAAGACACCGGAGGAGCCGAATATGGGTATATGTAGAATCTGTGGGCAGAAAGTGAAGCGTGGCCAGGGAGCTAATGTTGGCACCATGGCCCTTCGTCAACACATGCAGCGTCCCATCCGGTGGCCTGGGAGAAAACGTGGTTTCAGATGTGGTGGTCCACCCTGCTGCGCAGCAACAGCAGCAGCAGCGCCAGTGGCACGCATCCCATTGCAACCAGTCAAGGCTCCACCACCTCTGCAGAAGGGAGTTTGTTTCTCTTTGACATCTTTTCTCCCGGTCCAGATGCTCCTGCTCCTCGTACTCATGGGCCAGCATTTGGGTTCAGCGAGGCGTTTTGAAAAGAGACAACAGTATGCGTCCAACCTTTCCTAAGGTGCAGCAGCTGACCGTGCTCCTGTCGAGTTGTTGGTACTGCAGTCCCCCCTTTTCCCAAATGGTGGACTCTGCCCCGTTCAGAGAACTAATGGCTTGTGCCGAGCCGAGATGGAGATTTTCCAAGCCGTAATTTATTTTCCAAAAGGGCAGTACCAGCATTTCATAAATATGTAGAACAGAAGGTGGGTAGTTTCCCTTTAGCTTATCAGTTTGTTTCCAAGGTGCACGGCAGCGCGGATGTCTGGAGCTTGTAAAATACGGTCAGGGCCAGTTAATGTCCTTTCGGCCCACTGGGTGAATGTGCTTCCTGCCTGGCACACCCAACAACTTGGACAGGAGACGCCGCTTTCTACTCCACGTTGTCAAACTGCTGCACCTGCGCCAATGTCCGCCTCCTCCTCCTCCACCACCACCCCCATCTCAGCCTCCCAAGTACTGCTCCATCATACCACAAAGTGTAGGGCACAGCGGGGTCACGCAGTTCTACAACTGGCTTGCTCGGCGAACGAAGTCACACAGGGGAGGAAACTGCTCCGCGTCATGCAGCAAGAAATCGATGTGTGGCTTCTCCGCGCCAACTGCAAATCGGAACACATGGTGACGGACAATGGGAGGAACATGGTGTCCGCGCTGCCACCCAGGAGGGATGGTCCTTTCGCCCTGCATGGCGCACGTGTTCAATTGGTTGTGAAAAGGTTCCGAAGTCTTCCACGATCTTCAGAACATTCTGAAAAAGGCCAGGAAAAATGTGCATGCACTTTATTTCCCTTCGTTTCCCAAAACAGGAACACCCTCCCCGAGTTGCAGCGGCGCAGAAAGGCCTCCCCCAAAAAACTCTGATATGCGATTTTTTCCACCCACTGGAATTCCAGCCCGCACATGTTGGGACCGACTGTATGAACAGAGAAGGGCCATTAACGATTTTTTGATGATCCAGGCAGACAGAAGTACTCCCCCTGTGTAACTTTGATGTCCCGCCAGTGGCCCGCTCATGCGTGACACCTGCCGTTTGTTGAGGCAATTCGAGGGAGGCGACGTTATTTGTTTAGTCGCCAGGACTACGGGTGAATAACATCATTCCACTGCTTCATGTCCTGGACAGATGCTGAAAATCTGTCTGAGCAGGGGACTGGGGAGGTGGCGACTAATCTCGCGGCCACAAAGAGTTGGTGGGGACTGAATGGAGGAGGAGGAGGAGGGGCATTGGGCAGAAGCATTGTCTGGTGAAATGAGTGGATTTTTACCCAGGTGACAAGAGAGGAGGAGCAGGAGCAGTGGAGGAGGTCAATGGAGTTTAGGAAGACGAGGCAGATGACCCCCAAACACCGTGGCAGTATACAGTGGAAATGGAGGCAGGGAGCCCCTCGGAGTCACTTGTGCAGATGGCCCGCAGCATGCTTATTTGCCTGGCTAGTGACAGCCGAATAGTCAGCATCGGCAGAGGGATGGACTTCTGGCTCTCCACCCTATTGGACCCTCGCTATCGGTCCAAAATGGGAGCCTTTTTCCCAGCTATTGAGAGGGAAGGGCAAACTCAAATACTATAGGGATATCCTCCGTTTAATCAGTTGGCTGCTGCCTATGTGCGGCATCATCCCTCCTCTGACAGGTTGACCGGGGGGGTTCCTCAGCGCTCAAGTACTTTCTGCCGGGCGCTTTCTGGGGGAAGGTGGGGGGGGGGGTAGGAGCCCGTACCAGCTCCATCAGTAGTAACCTAAGTTGGAGTCACTGATGAGCGCTTCCCTTAACCCGCCTAGTGGGAGGGCCCGTCGCCAGCAGCAGCAGCAGGACCTGGAGCAGTCCCTGAACCAACAGGTTGTGGCCTACTTGGACAGCACTCTGTCCCCCTCAGTTGAAGATCCGTGGGACTACTGGGCAGCCAAACTGGATGTGTGGCCGCAATTGCCGAGTTTGCAGTGGGAGAAGCTGTTCCCGCCCGGCCATTAGTGTGGCATCAGAGGGGTGTTCAGTGCGGCGGGGGGCCATCGTTACCCCAAGGAGAACCCGCTTGTCCAGGGAAATTTTGGAACGAATGACCCTTTTTCAAGATGAATCAGGCGTGGATCGGCCCAGGATTTCCAAAACACCAATGCCCTTTGGCGTCAGTCTGGGTTCAAACTACCTGCCTCAGCCACTATTCTGATGCGCCACCACCTGATGCCACACATCTGTGACAGTTTTCCATCTGTCTACCACCATCTTTACCAGGGACTGGTATTGCCACCACCTCAAACACTCTTCATTGTGCCCCTCTATGACTTCATGCTGCTGCTGCTGTTTGCCGTGACATCCACCCCGTGTCATTGTGCCACTGTCTGACCCCATTTGCTTTCGGGGGCTGCTGCCATGTCCTCCCCAAAACTGTTTCATTGTGCCACTGCCTGACCTCATGCTGCTGCTGCCGTGACCCGCTCTCAGTCATTGTGCCACTCTGTGGCTTCCTCCTGTTTTGCCACCTCCAGAATGTCATTGTGCCACTGCCTGATCTCAATTGCTGGTGCTGTTCTGACCTCCACACTGTGTGATTGTGCCACTCTGTGGCCTAATACTGTTTTGCCGCCTCCAGAATGTTTATTGTGCCACTGCCTGATTCATGCTGCTGCTGTCGTGACCTCCACACTGTTTCAATTGTGCACTCTGTGGCCTAATTACTGTTTTGCCGCCTCCAGAAATGTCATTGTGCCACTGCCTGACCTCATACTGCTGCCGCCGTGACCTCCACACTGTGTGATTGTGCCACTCTGTGGCCTAATACTGTTTTGCCGCCTCCAGAATGTTTATTGTGCCACTGCCTGATCTCATACTGCTGCCGCCGTGACCCCCACACTGTGTGATTGTGCCACTCTGTGGCCTAATACTGTTTTGCCGCCTCCAGAATGTCATTGTGCCCCTGCTGATTCATACTGCTGCCGCTGTGGGCCTCCACACTGTTGTGATTGTGCCCCTCTGTGGCCTTATACTGTTTTGCCGCCTCCAGAAAGTCATTGTGCACTGCCTGATCTCATACTGCTGCGTCGTGACCTCCACACTGTGTGATTGTGCCACTCTGTGGCTAATAATGTTTAGCCGCCTCCAGAATCTCCCTTGTGCCACTGCTTGATCTCATACTGCTGCCGCCGTGACCTCCACACTGTGTGATTGTGCCACTCTGTGGCCTAATACTGTTTTGCCCGCCTCCACAATGTCATTGTGCCACTGCTGACCTCATGCTGCTGCCGCCGTGACCTCCACTCTCAGTCATTGTGCCACTCTGTGGCTTCCTCGTGTTTTGCCACCTCCAGAATGTCATTGTGCCACTGCCTGACCTCATGTTGCTGTGGCTGCCGCCGTCACCTCCACACTCTGTCACTAATGTTGCCACCTGAGCTCTCAGCTTGTTTTTTTCCAGCTTTCGCTGGCATGCCTTTATCAGGCTACATTCCCGCTTGAGTTTTTTGGTCAGTTTTGCCCTCTTAAGTGCCCAGGGAATTTTATAGTGAAGCGATTCTAAGAGCGGTGGCAGTCATCTGCGTGTCATACTAAAACACAACATTGTATGAAGACCAAACCAAGCTCCCTCTGCATATTTAAGCATGGCACAATGTTCTACAGCACCCTGCAGGCTCTGTGCAGCCTGGAAATAGCGATTCGTGCCGAAGTAATTCAGACCGAATATATTTTTGTCGGAAAATTTGGCGAAGTGACCGAATCGAATTTTTGAGAAAGTCGCCCATCTCTACTAAATACCTTTAATTAGAAAAGTCTGCTCATTTTGTCTAGGGGATAATCATTATAGCAGAAGAAAATGGCCACTGGGCTCCTTCTTGTACAGAAACCTGTCTTGGAGTGCAGAGTACAGGCAGTAAGACAGACGCTGAAAGTAAGTAAGACTGTAAGACAGGCAGTAAGGCAGACCTGGTTAGGTTGACTGTCATAACTGAGCTGTACCCAGTCAGCATGACAGACTTGTAGTCTGAGGGATGGCTCTGAGTGTGCAAAATATATATATATATTATATATATATATATATATTATATATATATATATATATATGTGTGTGTGTGTATAACGTATGTGTGTGCACATTGCTATATATAACTTTGGTGCGGATATAGTATTTAGAATATATAGTTCAGCTGTGTCAGGTCTGTGTCACTGCCACGTGTCAAGGCTGTTTATTCTTGGGTCCTGTTTGGTGCCAGCCTGTTCATATTAGGGTAGGTTGTAGCTTAGGGACATTTATTAGTGACGTATCAGGGGCAGAATAGGGCTAGAGGGGTCTGATATCAGAGACATCAGTGGGACTAGGTCTAAGTAAAGCTTCAAGAAAAGTTAGTTATGTCAGTCAATTTTTACTGTAGCCTTGCTTCTGAATTGAAGCCTTGCAATGTCACTGTCACTCATGCCCCTGCCCCCGTTTGTCCAATGTCCTTTAGTTCCAACATCTGGCAAGTCCTACTTTTTTCATATTTGATAAACCCTTCAGAAAAGGTTTGCTTGTTAAGCTGGCTTTATTTTATAATGTTCAGTATATCATCCTAAGGGTGTTTTCACATAGTGCGTTTTTTGGTGCATTATTTTGTTTTCCAGAAATAAACAGCATTAATTACTGTGCAATTCTGCAAATAAATGCACCATGAAATGCACCAACAAAGCACTATGGGAATGCTCCCTTAGCCAACTAGTGCTGTTACAATTACTAAGTTTTCTTCCTATCAACTGAAAGATATGAGGCACTACAGCATGTGATATTAGCTGTTCACCTAGCCATACTCAACATACGTAAGAAAAGAAAAAAAAAATGAACCTTGACCACATTTTTTATTGTTGTTGAACATTATAGACAATGAAATGAGCATCTTAGGAGTTTGACCCTCATTCACGTTGCTTTTTAACTATTTAATTGTCACAGTTTTTTCTGCTATACCTTACTTTTTAAAATCTTAAATTATATGCTATGAAAGCTAAGTTTACAGAATTGGTTTATGTAAAAGATGATTGATTAGAATCTATATAAAATTAGAGTAAATCCAAAAAGAATCAACTAAGTTTATATGACTTAAATCTTAAGTTAAAAAAAATGTTCAGAAGAAAAGAAAGTTGTTAAACTATTTTGATTTGATGTTATTCTCTGATGTGAAGAATGCAGCTGTAGTATTCTCCCAATTAATACCACTGCATGATGCTTATGTAGTAACCCAGTACAATGCAATGCTTAATTCCACCACATAGTCCTCAATTATTATCCCCATACAGTGCTCAACAACACTTATTCAAAATAAAGCTGCAGGTCGGACTTTTCTCACCGACAATGATCAGCTGTTTTCTCAAAGCATTTTGCTAGGTCGAAAAGTGACTATTCATACAATGCACAGACTGGATAGGCAGGGCTGTTTCCAGGCTAAACCTCACTGAGGGCGGGGAGAAAGAATTTCTTCCCGAAAATTAACATGTTGCACCAGCCACATCACATCACCATTAACCAGTTCCTGACCAAGCCATTTAACCCCTTCCCTGATTGAGCACATTTTCATTTTCTTTATCACATGTGGGTTTGAACCCATATAACGCTCTCTCACGCTTGGTCAATCTACTAATGGTTTTGCTTTTTTACATGATATGTAAGGCTTAATTTTTCTATAATTTTAACATTAGATTTTTTTTATTATTATTATCTATTTTTAATACAAGGAGTCCTCAGGTTACAAACAAGATAAGTTCTGTGGATCCATTCTTAAAGAGGTTTTCTCGCTACAGAGATCATATCTCTAATGATAGGGACAGTAAAAATAAGCACTTTTGCAATTGGTTTGCATTATCTAAGTCACTTAGTATAGCAGATATGAGCTTTTCTATACATCTATAGACATTTCTGCTGCAGCTGGATGGGACATGCCCCTTTGTCTGTTATTGGCTGATTGATATGTCATTCAGCCTGTTCGGACGCTGCCCCGGATGAGAAACGCCCCCCGTGCTGTGATTGGCTGCATGCACTCTGTGCTTACTCCCCTCTGAGCTGTGTAAATCAAAAGTGAAACTAACTGCCTGAAAGGGCTGCTGGCTGTCTCAGATCCTCTCTATGTAATGGCTCTATCTAAAGAATCTGGGCAATTACTATCTAGCTGATAGATTCACTCTCCCCTCATATAACACAGTCTTATACCCTGTGCTCCCCGCATATACCACAGCCTTATACAGTCTGTTCCCATCACCCATATAACACAGCCTTGTACAGTCTGCTCTACCTCCTGCCTGATAACAGAGAGGGAGGATGGGGGGAGGGCAGTGTGCATTCCTCACATGTGTTTCATCAGTTCAGGCTGTGTGTATAACTGATTACACCATTACAGGCGATCTGGTTACAGCAATACAGGGGCTCTGGTTACAAGGAGCTTGTGCAGCCAGAAGCATGAGAGCTCTGCAGCCATGAGAACACTGCAGGAGGTCTGCAGAGCTGATTTCCTCTCTCTTCCCCTGCTTCACACAAAGTGACGATGTCACAACTCTTCAGTGAGGAGAGACACGTGTACTGAGAGAAGAGACTCGCCCCTGTATTTGAAGTTGAAACAGATAGAGACAGCTCAAGTCTGCGAAAGCTTCAAACGATAAAACCCCTTTAAGTTCAACTTGTATGTAAGTCAGAACAGGTGCATTTTTAAGGCAACAATAAAAAAATAATTATATAGGTTATGTGGGGTTCTAAAGCAGTGATTGGCATATCAGTTCTGCTATTACTAGCTGAGCCTGTTAGATGTAGGGTAGGAGGCTACAGAGCTCTAAAGGGTTAAAACTTGTCAGTAACATAGATAAACAAACTTTTGTGCTACTGATAAGACACAGTAGAGAGGGACTGAAGTATAATAGCGATGTTGCTCACCCTGTGCGACCCAAAGAACGGCCCTGATGAATTTGCGATTATAGTTTAATTATAAAAGTTGTATCACTGTCAGCTTCAGTCCCACTGACCATGTTACCTTTCTGTGAAAGTAATACATGATCTAGTTGTCAGCTTATTACCTAAGCTAGTTCCTTTCTCCATTTCTGCATTAGTCATATTACACAGAGAAAGAGAAGCTCTCTGATGTGTTGAAATAAATGTGTAAGTGGATTTCATTAACTATGGGTGGTCGAATCGGGACACCGGTGCAGATTTTTGCAAACCAGCTAAATAACCTATGTCCCTGGGCAACATCTTTAAAGTTGCCATTTAGAGCTCAAATGCCAGCTCTCGATCTAAGTGAATATTTACTACTCAAAGCTAGCGCCACCCTCCTCATTTAAATGCAGGGCCAGATCACACCTAACAGCGAGCAGCCGGCAAAGAGAATTTCCCATAACGGGACTATCCCTTTGAGCATAATTTGGATCATTACTGTTGTATAAAATGCCAAGAAGGGGTTCCTTGTGCGTCTCTTTAGGCCATTAATGTTGACCAGGCTGGTTGTTGATCATGATGCAATTTTTTGACCCATCAATAGCTTAATGCAGAAGGCTTTGTGTAGGAAGACGTGAGTTGAAGCTTTGCTCCTAGACCAAAACCCAGGGTGCATCTGGTTGTCTATATTATATGTTTGGTGTGATTTGGCATCTGGGGCACAAATTTTAAATCTTTGGTGCATGCCTTTTATTACAGGCATATGGTTTGATGAGTGTTACTTGTTGAAAGGATGCCACACACCATATGTATGTTTATAGAGATATCCGTGGATGCATTAGGTAGAGTTGCTAGCCCTTAGTACTCAACATTGAAGAAATTCCTTAGCACTCAATACGTAAAGTGAGAAGTTTAGTGTTTATTGAAACATAATTAAAGTGAACATATCTCCAAAGTAGATGATATACAGAAACATAAGGTATCCAGACTTTATGGAAAATTTTCGGCCATATTGGCCTTCCTCAGTCCTGTCTGTGATAAGAGACATGTATAAATACAAGATAAAAGCACTACACAATAATACACACAATAAAATGAAGCTGGAAAATATCCAAAAAACAGAAAAAAAAATTGCAAAAAATGAATAATGTGAAATGAGAGTAAGAGATAGATAAAAGGTAAGTATGGTAAGAAAAAAACTTGCTGCGGCGGGAGTCTACCAGGTCGCTACCCCTGACGTGACTTGCTTACGGAGGCAGCCATGGTGTTGCATGGTACAAATTCGTAAAACAGGCTCATAGTTGGGAACAGGCAGACGGTCAGGACAGGCGGCTATGGTTCGTGGTCGTGGACAGGCAGAAGGTCAAGGCAGGCGGCAAGATTCGTGGTCAGGAGACGGTAGCAAATGGTACGGTACACGGTAGATCAGAACTAGACAACTGGGAACGCTTTCTCAATAGGCAAGGCACTAAAGATCCGGCAGGGAGTGGGCGGACGTTCCCAGGTAATATAGGGGCAGTGACCGGCAATTAGCACTTACCGGTGCACTGGCCCTTTAAATTTCACAGAGCCGGCGCGCGCCGGGCAGCAGGAGGCTGCAGAGACACAGGAGCGCGGCTGAGTGAGTACTGGCGCGCAGGAGGAAGAGTGCACCCGTCGTCCGACACCCAGGCAGCGGCGGCACTCGTCCCGGTAGCGGAAGCACGGGCAGAGCCGCGACGGCGCCGTTCGCAACAGTACCCCCCCCACCCTTAGCCCTCCCCTTCTTCCTGGCCTGGAGGAATTTCTGCAGCAACTCGCGGTCCAGGATGTTTTCCTCCGGCTCCCAAGATCTTTCTTCAGGACCAAACTCCTTCCAGTCGATAAGGAAATGCCGCTTTCCCCTGATGATCTTCATATCCTAGATTTCATTTACAGTGAAGATGTTGGCGGACTCCGCTTTGGAAGACGGAGGAGTGATCCTCTGGGAAAAGCGGTTCAGGACCACAGGTTTCAACAAGAAGACATGGAAGGAGTTGGGTATACGCATTGTGGGTGGGAGCCGGAGATTATAGGCAGCTGGGTTGATGCGACTGAGTACTTCAAAAACACTTCTCCTTCTATTTTTGTCCGCTTGGACCTTCATGCGTTCGGACACTGGCGCGTCTGTTTCCAAATGGACACCATATCTCAGGCAAAATTATCCGCTGCCGACACCTCAGACGGTGAAGACAATGGTAACGGCGGGCGGGGATGCTGACCATACACATTTAAAAATGGAGAGGTACCAGTGGATTCCTACTTCAGGGAGTTATAGGAAAACTCTGCCCAAGGAAGTAAGCTGGCCCAGTCATCCTGTTGAGCTGAGACAAAGTGCCGCAAATAGCCCCCCAGGATCTGATTGATTCTCTCCACTTGGCCGTTCGTCTGCAGGTGGTAGGCGGAGGAAAAATCTAGGTTCACCTGCAACCGAGAGCAGAGGGCCCGCCAGAACCTCGACACAAATTGGACCCCCCAATCCGAGACAATATGCTGAGGCAGTCCGTGTAGGCGGAAGATGTGGAGAAAAAATTGGCTGGCCAACTGGGGGGCAGATGGTAGCCCTGGCAACGGGATAAAGTGCGCCATCTTTGAAAAACGGTCCGCGACCACCCAGATGACCGTGTTGCCCGAGGAGGCAGATCTGTGATGAAATCCATCGCCACATGAGTCCAAGGGACCCCAGGGATGGGCAGAGGCTGGAGCAAACCCGTGGGTTTCTGGTGAGGGGTCTTGTTCCGAGCACAAGTAACGCAGGACTTCATGAATTCCATGATGTCCCTCGCAAGCTCTGGCCACCAGTAAAAACGAGAGATTAGGAGGAATGATTTGCGTGCTCCTGGGTGACCGGCCACTAGAGAACAGTGTCCCCATTTCAAAATTCTCCTCCGGAGCGCAGGACGGACATAAGTCTTCCCTGGAGGCACCTTTCGAAGATCCACCGGAGCCGCAGAGATCAGGCGTTTGGGGGAAATTATATGCTGGGGTACGCCCTCCTCCCCCACCACATTGGAGACACGGGAGAGTGCATCGGCCCTGACGTTCTTCTCTGCTGGCCGAAAATGTTTCTGGAAGTCGAAGCGCGAGAAGAAGAGGGACCACCTGGCTTGACGTGGATTGAGGCGTTGGGCCGATTGGAGGTATTGAAGATTTTTATGGTCGGAGTAAATGGTGATGGGATAGCGTGCGCCTTCCAGAGGATAATGCCACACTTCTAAGGCCAGTAATTTTTTTCCGCAGGGGAGAAGGTTTTGGAAAAAAAGGCACAGGTGACCATCTTGCCTTTATGTCCCTTCTACGTAAGAATTGTGCCAGCCCTGACCGAGGAGGCATCCACTTCCAGAAAGAATGGCTTCTCGGTATCAGGTCTGGTCAGGACGGGTGCGGAGGCGAAGGCTGCCTTAAGCTGAACAAATGCCTTTTCGGCCTCTGGCGGCCACTGCCTAGGGTTGGTGTTCTTCTTGGTAAGTGCAATGATAGGCGCCACCAAAGTAGAATAGTGCAGAACAAACTGACGATAGTAATTCGAGAAGACCAGGAAGCATTGTATGGCTCGTAGGCCCACCGTCCGAGGCCACTGCAAAACGGCCGACAACTTGGCAGGATCCATCTGTAACCCGCGGTCCGAGATGACGTAACCAAGGAACGGGAGGCTGGTCTGGTGGAAGAGACATTTCTCTAATTTAGCGTAGAGGTGGTTGGCATGTAGCCGCTCCAACACCAGGCGGACATGGGAGCGATGAGTCTCCAAATCAGCAGAAAACACCAGAATGTCGTCTAGGTAGACCACGACACACGTGTAGGGGAGATCCCGGAAGATATCATTTACAAATTCTTGGAAGACTGCTGGGGCATTGCACAGACCGAAGGGCATGATAAGGTACTCAAAGTGACCATCCTGTGTGTTAAAAGCAGTCTTCCACTCATCCCTCTCACGAATGTGGATGGGTTGTAGGCCCCTCGCAGGTCAAACTTGGAGAAAATCTTTGCTCCACGAAGCCGGTCAAACAGTTCAGTGATCAATGGCAAAGGATAGCGATTTTTCACAGTGATTTTGTTAAGGTCCCGATAGTCGATACAGGGCCGTAGGGAGCCATCTTTCTTCTGCACAAAGAAAAATCCTGTTGCGGGCTGCGGCGGTGTTCACAACAATACAAAGACGTGATAGAAAATGATGGAATGAGATAAGAAATCAGAGGGAAGTATAATTAATAAAGTAGAGTATAAAGGTGTATAAGTGTGTAGAGAAAGTAAAGAAGGTATATATGGCTAGAAAATAAAACAATATAGAAATCAATATAGAAATACATGGAGGAAAGAAAACGATGTGTAGGGCAGCAAAAATAGGGAAGATACAGTGGTAAAGGTAGGTATAATAAGTTAGTGGTAGAAGTAATAGGATACAAGGGAGCATAGTATGCTAAGAAAATATACCTGGAAATGAGTAACGGGAGCTTGGAGAGCAGGGAGATATGTGAAATAGCACAGCTAGTGTTAAACCGCAGCTTAAATATGCCGTGGTCTGCAGGGAAACCGGACGTTCGGCACAGAGGGAATCGGCGCATGCGGGGTACCGCACTTCCGCCCGCTGTGGAATGCATGGTCTCGGCGGCTGGGAATGAACAGGCACGCAACACGCCGGAAGTGATGCAATGTGCAAGTGGTCTATCAGATGTAAAGTAATAAGAAGAAGGGGAAAACAGAAAAGCTAATAGTAGAAATGCAATAGAAACGACTAGGGGAATAGAAAGAATGATAAAGGGAAAGAAAGGGAACAAGAGGATAATGACCAAAATATATGTAAAGAATATATTAAATATATATAGAAGAGAAGAATGTGAAAGGAATAAATTAATAACTGAGATGGAAACAACTAATAAAAAAGGAGGATAAACAAAGGGAATCACAAATAGAGAAATAATAGAAAGATAGAGCAATAAAAGTAATGAGAATACACAAACTGGAGATTACCAGTCCGAAAGTGTGAAAGACTATATGTGGACCTCATTTGACCTAAAAAAGATAGTAAACGTTAATGAATACATGTGTCAAATGTGATACAAAACACAAATGAATTATAATGAAGACAATATAGTCAAACATTCTATAGTAATAAATAATTAATAGAAAGGGAGGGGGAAACAATTGAAAGAAGGGAAGAAGGAAGAAATAGGAATCATTTTAGTAATGATACAATTGTCATGGGGAAATAGTTACAAAAAGGAGTGAATGTATTTAAGAGAAAGAATTATCAGGGGAATGGTAAATAAATCTACAACCATTAACAATCGAATTCTCGGTTGAGCCCCTGGGGTTCGAGTGTCTGGAGTTTATGGATCCAATAGGTTTCTCTTTTTTTAAGAAGAGCAATGTGGTTGCCACCCCTTTGGGGTGGTACGTGGTCAATGATCTGAAAACGTAATTGGGAAATACGATGTTGGAAATTGTGGAAGTGGGCTGGAATGGGTAGAAGTGTATTTTGGCATCTAATCGTGGACTTGTGTTTTGAAAGGAGGTCCTTCATGCGCTGTGTGGTTTCACCCACATAAGCCAATCCACAAGGACATTTGAGCAAATAAACGATGTAGTTTGAATCACAAGTAAAGAACCCAGGGATTTTATAGCGTTGGCCTGTACGAGGGTGGGTAAAATAGTCACCCTTTGTGACTGCTGAGCAATGGATGCAATGTAAACAGGGATATGTACCCTTTCTGGGTGTGGACGATGTTGTCTGAATTGAGTCCATGGGTACCGAGCCTATGTCGGCTCTCACTAGGGTATCCCGTTGATTGCGTTCTCTTTTGAAACACTGGAGTGGTGGTTGTGTGAATTCTTCAATGATAGGGAATGTAAGATAGGCCAGTGCTTCCTAACAATATTGGTGACCTTGTGGCTCAATGGGTGATATTTTTGCAAAAATGCCATGCGTGGGGTTTTCTTCTTTGTGGAGCTAGTGTGCGAACTGTCATTTTCAAGATTGTTCTGGACCTGAGATAGAAGGTCCATAGGGTAACCCCTTTCCACAAATTTGCTTTCCATCTCGGAAAATCGTGTCAATTGGGTTGTGGGATTATCCACTATCCTGCGGATTCTAGTAAATTGAAAAATAGGAAGGGATTTTTTTGTAGCTGGAGGGTGGTTACTAGAATAATGCAGTAGCATTCCCTAGCATTGAAGAATTCACACAACCACCACTCCAGTGCTTCAAAAGAGAACGCAATTTATGTGATACCCTGGTGAGAGCTGACATAGGCTCGGCACCTATGGGCTCTATTCCGACAACATTGTCCACACCCAGAAGGGGACCATATCTCTGTTTACATTGCATCCATTGCTCAGCAGTCACAAAGGGTGAATATTTTACCCACCCTCGCCCAGGCCAACGCTATAAAATCCCTGGGTTCTTTACCTGTGATTCAAACTACATCGGTTATCTGCTCAAATGTCCTTGTGGATTGGCTTACGTGGGTGAAACCACACAGCGCATGAAAGACCGCCTTTCAAAACATAAGTCCACGATTAGATGCCAAAATACACTTCTACCCATTCCTGCCCACTTCCACAATTTCCAACATCGCATTTTTCAGATCATTGACCACGTACCACATCAGAGAAAGGGTGGCAACCGCATTGCTCTTCTTAAGAAAAGAGAGACATATTGGATCCATACACTCCAGACTCTAGAACCCCAGGGGCTTAACCAAGAATTCGATTGTAAATGGTTGTAGATTTATTTACCATTCCCCTGATAATTCTTTCTCTTAAATACATTCACTCCTTTTTGTAACTACTTCCCCTTGACAATAGTATCATTACTAAGATGATTCCTATTTCTTCCTTCTTCCCTTCTTTCAATTGTTTCCCCTCCCTTCCTATTAGTAATTTATTACTATAGAATGTTTGACTATATTGTCTTCATTATAATTCATTTGGCACATGTATTCATTAACTTTTACTATCTTTTTTAGGTCAAATGAGGTCCACATATAGTCTTTCACACTTTTGGACTGGTAATCCACAGTTTGTGTATTCTCGTTATTTTTATATTGATCTATCTTTCTATTATTTCTCTATTTGTGAATCCCTTTGTTTATCCTCCTTTTTTATTAGTTGTTTCCATCTCAGTTATTAATTTATTCCTTTCACATTCTTCTCTTCTATATATATTTAATATATTCTTTATATATATTTTGGTCATTATCCTCTTTTTCCCTTTCTTTCTCTTTATCATTCTTTTCATTCCCCTACTCGTTTCTAATGCATTCCTACCATTAATTTTCCTGTTCTTCCCTGTTTCATATCACTTTACATCTGATAGACCACTTGCACATTGCATCACTTTCGGCACGATGCGCGCCTGTTCATTCCCGGCCGCCGAGACCATGCGTTCCACAGCGGGCGGAAGTGCGGTACCGCGCATGCGCTGATTCCCTCTGTGCCGAACGTCCGATTTCCCTGCAGACCGAGGCATATTTAAGCCGCGGTTTAACACTAGCTGTGCTATTTCACATATCTTCCTGCTCTCCAAGCTCCCGTTACTCATTTCCAGGTATTTTCTTAGCTTCTATGCCTCCTCTTGTATCCCTATTACTTCTACCACTAACTTATTATACCTACCTTTACCACTGTATCTTCCCTATTTTTGCTGCCCTACGCATCGTTCTCTTTCCTCCATGTATTTCTATATTGATTTCTATATTGTTTTCTTTTCTAGCCATATATACCTTCCTTACTTTCTCTATACACTTATACACCTTTATACTCTACTTTATTAATTATACTTTACCTCTGATTTCTTATCTCATTCCATCATTTTCTATCACGTCTTTGTATATATTCATCATTCATTTCCCTTTCCCTGATATACCTCTCATATATAGCACATCCTTATACGTTTTTCTCTTGCCATACTTACCTTTTATCTATCTCTGACTCTCATTTCACGTTATTCATTTTTTGCGATTTTTTTTTCTGTTTTTGGGATATTTTCCCGCTTCATTTTATTGTGTGTATTATTGTGTAGTGCTTTTATCTTGTATTTATACATGTCTCTTATCACAGACAGGACTGAGGAAGGCCAATATGGCTGAAAATTTTCCATAAAGTCTGGATACCTTATGTTTCTGTATATCATTTACTTTGGAGATATGTTCACTTTAATGATGTTTCAATAAACACTAAACTTCTCACTTTACGTATGGAGTGCTAAGGTATTTCTTCAATATGGTTTGATGAGTGGCACATTCTTGATGGTTTTGGGCGGTAAAACGATTTATAATCATATCCCTGGTGGCATTCTTGCCCACCAAAGAAACAAAAATACAAATAATATGATCAAAAATAGTATGATGTCAGGACTTTTTGTTGGTGGGAAAGAGAAGCGTGAAAATGAAGAAAGGTATGTTTGTTGGGTCTCTGGGAAATTTGTGAGCTCTTTTGGGAGATCTCCTTTTTTTACGAATCTCCTGAACATTCTGGGAGGGTCAAAGTGTGTGAAATACCAGCAATTATTACAGCTGATGAAAAACTTTAAAGGGGTTGTCTCACTACATCGATTCATCTTACCTCAGTCCTGTTTTCTCAGTTTCATTTTTGAATTCAGGAGCGTGTTTACTGACTACTACCCTGCAGTGATGAGCTGCTGAGGACACCAGGTCTGTAGCTATAGCGACCAACCCTGGCAGCCTGTTAGGAGAGAGATATTGAACATGTCTGTAGCTATAGCAACATGAGGAGCTGATGCAGCCCATACAACCACCCTGGACATGTTGGCACCACTCAGACACTGCACCACCAGAGTCAGACGCCCGCAGCCTTGGCACACGCCTCAGACTCGCCATCTGCAGCGATGTTCCAGGTGTGCTGAGCGGCTGTGGAGAAAGTTGAAGCTACGTGCAGACTTTCTCCACTACAAATTCATGCTCAGGACTTACCACACTGCCCTTTACTGCGCCAAACAAAAAAATTTCACCTCCCTCATCTCAACACTACACAACAACCCAAAATGCCTCTTTGACACCTTCCACTCCCTCCTAAGGCCTAGAGCTCAGGCAATAGTCACTGACCTCTGTGCTGAAGACCTGGCCACTCACTTCAAAGAGAAAATTGAAAATATCCGGCTAAACATATCTCAGTCCCCACGTAATACCCATCCCCTCCCGCACGTCCTCAAATCTTCTCTCAGCCCTTGACCCGACGACAGAGGAAGAAGTGTCCAGGCTTCTCCTGTCTGCTCGCCCCACCACCTGCTCTACTGACCCCATTCCCTGCCACCTCTTCCAGTCTATTTCTCCAGCTGTCTTCTCTCACCTTACTTCTATCTGTAACCTCTCTCTCTCCACTGGGATCTTTCCATCTTCCTTCAAACACGCCATCATGACCCTTTACTAAAAAAGCCCTCTCTGGACCCGTCCTGTGCTGCTAACTACTGACCAGTCTCTAACCTACCCTTCCTCTCTAAATTCCTGGAACGCTTGGTGTACTCTCGTGTATTCCTCTATGTCTCTACTAACTCTATTCTTGACCCTCGGCAATCAGATTTCCGCACCCTACACTCCACGGAAACTGCCTTAAAGTCTCAAATGACCTCCTAACAGCAAAATCTCAAGGTAACTACTCCTTGCTGCTTCTCTTTGATCTCTCTGCAGCGTTTGACACTGTTGATCACCACTTTCTCCTCAGCATGCTCAGCACCATTGGCCTACAGGACACCGCTCTCGCTTGGTTCTCATCTTACCTGTCTGATCGCTCCTTCAGTGTCTCATTTTCTGGTTCTATCTCCTCTCCTCTCCCTCTTGCTGTTGGAGTTCCTCAGGGATCAGTTTTAGGTCCTCTTTTCATTGTACACAGCCCCCATTGGACAAACCATTAGTAGATTTGGCTTCCAGTACCATCTCTATGCCTATGACACCCAATTATACACCTCCTCCCGTGACATCACTCCAGCCCTGCTACAAAACACCAGTGACTGTCTGGCCGCTGTCTCTGACATCATGTCCTCTCTCCATCTGAAACTAAACCTCACTTAGACTGAACTTCTTGTCTTTCCGCCATCTACCAACCAACCCCACTCTGCTATTTCTGTTTCTGTATGTGGTACCACCATTTCTCCTAGGCAGCAGGCCCGCTGTCTGGGGCTTATATTAGATTCTGATCTAACCTTCACCCCATATGTCCAATCCCGTGCCCGCTCCTGTCACCTGCACCTCAAGAACATCTCCAGAATCCGTCCTTTTCTCACTGTGGAAACAACTCAAACTCTCATTACTGCTCTTATTCTTTCTCGTCTCGACTACTGTAACTCCTTGCTTATTGGTCTCCCTCTCTGCAAACTCTCCCCTTTTCAATCTGTCCTGAATGCAGCATCCAGGCTCATCTTTCTCTCCAGCCGCTATACTGACGCCTCTACCCTGTGTCAGTCACTGCACTGGTTGCCCATTCAGTACAGGATACAGTATAAACTCAGCATTCTCACTCATAAAGCTCTCCACAATTCTGCCCCACCCTGCATCTCCTCCCTCGTCTCTGTCTACCACCCGACACGCTCTCTCTGCTGCTGATATCAGGTTACACTCATCAATCATCCGAACCTCCCATGCCCGTCTCCAAGATTTCACACGTGCGGCACCAATTCTCTGGAATAGGCTACCGCGGGCAATCAGGCACACCCACAACCCTCACAGTTTTAAGAGGGCCCTGAAAATACATCTTCTCGGTCTGGCCTACCAAGATCCCTAACTGCTATCACACACATTTGTCACTCCCTACACTAGGGCACTCACAGGCACTTATCTGTATATAGATGTACTGTCTGGGTGGCAGGTTCATCCATTTTTCATGTAAACCGCCCCCTATTTATGAAAAAAGGCTGGACCATTGTAAACTTGGCACTTCTTACCGTTTGTTTGACCCATACACCCTAATAGATTGTAAGCTCTCACCAGCAGGGCCCTCTCACCTTGGGCGACATGTATGAAGCTCGCCGGGTCGGAGCACGCCGTTTCACCCGATTTCTAGTGAAAGCTGCGCCTGATTTATGTCGGGGCCGGGGCGCGCACATACATACCCTGAAAAGTCCGCCGCACCTCGCCAGTGTGTGGGGCGCAGTGCGGGACTTAGGCGCAGTGCGGGGCTGCGCGAAGATGTGTTCCGATTCGAGACAGGCTGGAAAACAGCGAGAAATCATTAAAGATGTCCGTGCAGCATGGGTATAAATAAAAAAAATCCCCTTTTAAAGGGAAAAAAACAAATCTCAGAAAAGAGTTCAAACCTCAAAAATAAAAAATACAAAAAAAAAATCACTTCAAAAATCTAAAAGGCACATATCAAGAATTAGGATATTAAAATTGCGGGAAATACGAAATTAAAATTCTGAAAGCTTTTCATTGGTGGCAAAAACGGCCAACAGAATAGGACGACAGTAAACCCTTTAAAAACCTAGGAGAAATATTGACCCAACAAATCAAATGGGGGGACAGTTAAAATACAGTAAAAAGCAGAAAAGAGCAGTTTGGCTGAGCTAGCGGGGGTTTTGGCTATCTGGCCCAATAGATAGGGCGACAGGGACCCATTAAACTATGGAGAAGTTTAGTCAATAAAAAAGGCGGGAAAGTTCAAAATATGAAAAATGCTGAAAAGAGCTGATTGGCTAGTGCGGGGTTTGGGCTATCTGGGCCCCAATCAGAATAGGAGCGACGGGCCCCATTATAGCTATGGAGAAATATAGCCCAAACCCAAAATAAAAGGGGGGACAGTTCAAAATACGTAAAATTAAAAAAGAGCTGAGGGCTGAGCTACCGGGGTTGGCTATCTGGGCCCAAATAGAGCCGAGTCTTCCCCCATTGGTCTAGGGAGAGATCGGGAATCAACCCGGCGCTCAGCGCCGTGGGGGCTGGAGTAGAATAAAAAAATAATTTTTATTAATGTAAAAACTTTATAAATAAGGCTGAAACCTTTCTAAAAATAAATCAGTTAATCACAAACAACGTGTTTGTCGTCGAGCCCGGCGTAATAAGGAATTGCAATAGAGAGAATTCCCGGGGGGAAATACGAAATTAAAATTTTGTTTAAGTTTTCTCATTGGTCGGATAAAAACAGCCAATCGAATGGGGGAAAAGTGGTTTTTAAACCCTATGGAGGAAAATTTGAAAATCAAAATGGAGGACGGGAACCCATTCAAACCCTATGGAAAAAATTGACCAATCATTTAAAAGGGGGACAGTTCAAAATACAGTAAAAAGGCAGAAAAGGTGATCGGTTGAAGCGGTGGGGGCTCGCCCAGCTTGCCAATCAGAGCGCGAGCTACTTTTCATAGGTTCTGGGGGGGAAAAGAAATTCAGAGCGAGCTCTGTGATTGGTAAGTTAAAAGAGGCGCGGTTTTTTGGGGCCAATGGGAGAGGGGGGCGCTCCTATGGGTTTTCTAATGCAATCTAAAAATAAAAATGTAATTGGAAAAAATAAAATGAAAAGATACAGAAGTTTCCCGATGATCAAAAATTTTAAGGGGTAAAAAAAAAAATTTAATTAAATAAAAACATTTTGATTTCTTTTTTTTCTTTGCACCCATACTTTTTATCCTTGGCAAACGAAAATAAAGAAATAAAAAATTATTTTATTAAATTAAATTTTTTTTTTTTTTTAAACCCCAAAATATTTTTGTCATTTATTAAAAACGGGACAAATTTGTAGTCTTTATTTGATTTTGGCAATGAAAAGTTTTATTATTTTGAAATTTAAAAAAACCCTAGGAGGTCGCTCGCTCTCCCTTGGTCCAAAAAACGCGCTCTTTTAACTTAGCAATCACAGAGTCGCTCTGAATTTTTTTCCCCATGAACTCTATGAAAAGTAGTCGCGCTTGATTGGCTAAGCTGGAGGGCCCCCCGCCGTTTCAACCAATAGTTTTTTGCCTTTTTCTGTTTTTTGAACTTCCCCCCTTTAAATATGATTGGTCAATTTTCCCCCAAGGTTGGGGAATGGGTCCTGTCCCCCCTTTTGATTGGTCAATTCTCCCCCTGGGTTTAGAAGGGGCCACGGGTCCTTATTTGATTGGTGGTTTATCCCCGACCAATCAAAATGCTTAAACAATTTGAATTACTGTTTTTCCCGGCAATTTCTTATTGCTTTCCCGATGTCGCCGGTCTCGGGGAAAAAACGTTGTTAGTGATTTAAACTGTTTTATTTTTAGAGAAGGTTTCGCGCTTTATTGAAATTTTTTTAAATTAAAAAAAATTTGTTTTTTTATCATACTCCATCCCGCACGGCGTGGCCCCGGATTGCATTGCGCCGTCTCTCTTTGACTACAATGGAGAAGTAGCTCGCGCTCTGTTTGGCCCGAGATGCCGGCCCGCTAGCTAACAATCAGTCTTTTCTGTTTTTTTACTGTTTTTTAAACTGCCCCCGTTTTGATTTTGTTTGGGTCTATATTTCTCCTGGGTTATTTGGGCACTGTCGCTCCTATTTGTTTGGTCAATCCCCTTCTAGGTTGAAGGGGCCCCTGTCGCTCCTATTTTTTGGTCAAAAATTTCATAGGATTAAGGGTCTTTGTCGCTCTTTTTCTGATTGGTGGTTCTCCCGACCAATGAGAAGCGCTTACAAAATTTTGAATTACGTTTTTCCGGAAATTTCCCCTTTCTCTTTGAAATTCCTTATGTAGCGCGGCCCGGGCGACAAACGCTTTTTGTTCGGGATTTAATTGTTTTAAAGTTTTAGAAGGTTCAGCTCTTTTTTGGAATATTTTAAAACTAAAAAAATGATTTTTTTATTCATACTCCATCCCGACGGGCTGGACGAGATTTCTTGCCCCGATCTCTTAGACACAAGGGGAGAAGTACCCCGCGTTTGATTGGTGGGATAGCCAAGCCCCCGTGTTAACCAATCAGTTTTTTCTGTTTTTGATTTTAAAACCGTCCCCCCTTTTTTTTGATTGGTTCAAATTTTCCCCATAGGCAAAGGGGGCCCCTGTCGTCCTATTTGTTTGGGCCGAGATGCCAAGCCCCGCTAGCTCAGCCAATCAGCTTTTTTTGCATTTTTACTGTTTTTTAAAACGTCCGCATTGTTTTGTTTGGTCAATATTTCCCCCAAGGTTTTAAATGGTTCACTGTGCTCCTTTTCTGTTTGGGCCCGGTTTCTGCCGACCAATGGAATACCCTTTCAGAATTTGAATTAATGTTTTTTGGGAAATTTTCCCCAATATCCTAATTTTGATATTGCGGCGTTCTAGATTTTTTGGAAAGGGATTTTTTTAATGTATTTTTTATTTTTGGGGTTGAGCTCTTTTCTGAGATGTTTTACCCCTTTTTATAAAGGCAAAATTTTTGGGAAAACCCCTCCCATGCCGCACGGGCTGAGCGCCGAGATTTCTGTTGCGATTTTCTATGTTCCTCGCATTTTCCCGTTCTTGCTTCACTTGCCTCCGTGGAGATTTAGACCAAAATAAACTAGGTCTGGCTGTGGGGAACTGTTGGCGCTGCTTGCGCCGCTCTTTGCCGACTCGCCATGTAATGCCTCGGAGTTTTCGAGGCGCCTCGTCCCGCCCGGGGAAAGCCCACGCCGCCCACACCCACGACATTGCCCCCCCTTCATGCGAGGGCAGTGAAAAAATGGCGAACGCTGGCTAAATCATCCCCGGTCCGAAAACGGTTTTGGGCGGTGAGGCGCAGAATGCCTGAAAAGGGGTAAAACCCGATATACATGTGCCCCCCTTTTGTTCATTTTTAAAAAACTTTTAAAGTGTATGTCTGTATTTTACCCTTGAATTTTTATAGTGCTGCGGAATAGTTGGGCTATTAAATAAAGATTTTTATTATTTTTAAAATCATGGCCAAAAGTTTTGAGAAGAAAAAAGTTAATTTTTCAAAGTCTCTGCATAGGTTTTATAATGGCAATTACTATACCCAGATGTTATAAAAGGTGATCAGTTACAGAATTAATTGCAAAATCAATAGTTGCTAAAAAAATAAACTTTTTCCCCCCCAAAAAACATTTAACTTCATGCAGGCCTGCCGTTTTAAAAGGGCCGCTAAATGTTTCAGTGATTGTCCATTAACACAGGTGTGGGTGTTGATGAGGACAGGGCTGGAGATCAATTGCATGATTAAAAAAAGAATCACACATGGACCTTTAAAAGGAGGTGGTGTTGGCTCATTGTTTCTCTTTTGTTTAACCCTGGGTTTTCTTAAAGAAACACTGCAGTCTATTGTATGCACAAAACTGCCTAACAGGGGAAAAGTATCGCAGCTAGAAAAAATTGCGCCTCATCAACAAAACTATTGCATCATCAAGGAATTCAAGGAGGGGTTCCCTTTTTGCCCAAAAAGGGCCCAGGGCGCCCCAAGAAAGCCAGCAAGGCCAGGACCCCTTTTAAAGTGTTTCATCTTCGGAATCGGGTACCGCAGTGCGAGCTTGTCAGGAAAGGGGCAGGCAGGTGTGAGTGCATTGCATGCACTGTGAAGCGGGACTATGGAGCAAGGCTGTTGTCAAAGGGGGGCGCAAAGAAGCCACTTCTCTCCAGGGAAAAAAAAAAAGGGGGCAGACTGTATTCTGCCAAAGGGACGGGGGGTGGATGCTGAGGCTGGGGGAAAGTCATTTTCTAGATTAATCCCCTTTCCCAATTTTTTTTGGGAAAATTGGAAAACACTTGTTCGGAGAAGACAAAAGGGGGCATACCCAGTCTTGTCTCATGCCAACGTAAAGATCCGAAAAACCATTCATGGTGGGGAGCATCTCAGCTTTTTTTTCTAACGTTTGCCTAAAAAAAATCCCTGAATAAGAAAGGTTACCAGAATGTCTCCAAGAGCAATTTCCAACCCTCCAAGAGCGTTTGGTGATCAAAAATGCCTTTTCCAGCATGATGGAGCACCTTGCCATAAAGCAAAGGTGAAAATAAATGGCTCAGGGAACAAAACATAGGTTTTGGGTCATGGCCCGGAAACTCCCCCGTTTAATCCCATTGAGAACTTGTGGTCAATCATCAAGAGACGGGTGGACAAAAAAAAAAATTTTTGACAAAATGCGCATTTATTGTGCAAAAATGGATGCTTCAGTCAGGATTTTTGGGCCCGAAGTTGATTGGAGCATGCCAGGGGGAATTGCAGAGGTCCTGAAGAGAAGGGGCAAACTGCAAATATTTACTTTTACTTTTAAATCATTCAACTGTCAATAAAAATTTTTTTAATCTTTTGATTGCACTTGTTTTCTGTAGCGATAAAAAAATTGACAACAACTTTAAAAACCAGAGGGGAACGATCAGTGAAAATATAATATTTTTGTCATTCTCAAAAATTTTGGCTTGCTGTACAAAACAGGGGGTATCTAGGGAATAGGTAGGACACTGTTAATGGACACATATTGCAAAGTGACTTGTTTTTGCAATATCTTTAATAGTGAGATAACCCTTTTATCTGTCATCGGCTTCCTGATGCGAATACTGGCTAGGACAATGAGATTATTAGCTTTTCTCTGACCCTGCTGTAAACCTTTAGACTTTTTACGATACATTGCTTAATTTAAATGAAGGTTTTTTTTCTGCTGCTGTGACAGCAGATGTAATATGTGCAGATTTGGACATAAAACAGCATTCTTTAAGAATATTGAACAAATTAAAAATATCATATAAATAGTTTCCCAAAAATTTTGTAGCATCATCAAAATTTTGTAATTAAATTTCAGTGCTTGTTTTATTGGGGCCATTTGAAAGGAGTGATTTTGTGAAGTGAACTATTCATGGTTTGAAAAGCTTGGGGTTTCACAGGTTTTTTTTTCGTTTTAAAAATTGGATTTAAGAAGAATTAAATTTTAAATTTTGTATCTCACAAAAGTGAGTACACCCCTCAATTTTTTTTAAATATTTCGTAATTCTTTTCATGGGACAACACGAAGAATGACACTTTTATACAAAGTAAAATAGTCAGTGTTCAGCTTGTTAACAGTGAAAATTTGGGGTGTCCTCAAAATATGTCAACAAAGTCATCAAAATCTAAATGTGGGGAAAAAAAGTGAGTACCCTTAAGTAAAATAAAAAAAAGTGTCAAAGGTTTTTTTTTGTAGCCCCATTATTTTTAGCAGCCTAACTCTTTTGGGCATGGAGTTCACTAGGGTTTCACAGGTTGCCCCTGGGATCTTCATCCACTCCTCCATGATGGATCACGGAGCTGGTGGATGTTAGAGGGCCTTTGCGCGCTTTTTCCATTTGAAGTGCCCCACGATGTAATGGGTTTAGGTCTGGAGACATGCTTGGTAGTCGGGCACCCCTTTTCCCTATTTTCTCTAGCAAGGAGTGGTCGTCTTGGAGGTGTGTTTGGGGTCATTATATGGGAAATTCTGCCCCTTTGGGCCCGTTTCTGATGGGAAGAGGGTCATGCTTTGCTTCAGTATGTCACATTACTGTTGGCATTTTGGTTTTTTTAAAGCTTAGCTCCCAAAAGCACTATGAGCCCCAAACCCCGACACTCCCCCCCACCATGCTTAAAAGTAGGCCAGAAATTTTTCCTTTTCACTCTGAACTGCTCACCAGATCTGAACCAAAAAGTTTATTTGGTCTCATCGACAACAGGACATAATTCCCCGTAAATCCTTCTTTAATCTGTTTTCAACAAACTGTTTGCAGGCTTTCTTGTGTGGCTTCCCTTTAAAAGTTTAAACCCTGCAGACCAATGGATTCCTGAGCGGATTGGTCTAAACAATGACAGACTGACCCCCCCCCCCCCCCATCCCGGTAACCGCCGCAGTCTTCTGGATGCACTCATATGTGTATTTTGAAAAGACAATCTCCGGATGTGACACTGAGCATGTGCACTCAACTTCTTTGGTCAACCATGGTGAGGCCTGTTCTGAGTGGAACCTGTCTTCTTAAACCACTTTATGGTCTTGGCCACTGTGCTGCAGCTCAGTTTCAGAGTGCAGATCATGTACACCCATACATACTAATTGTCTTCCCTAGGGTGAATGGGATCTTTCAGACAAACATGTCACACGGCTAGAAATGTCTGACATTGTTTAAAAGGGTATGACCAAATCTTCCAAGTACTACCGTGATTCCCTAATTCCCCAAACTTGCACCCTGTTGAGCATATGTGAGACCACCTCGATCATTGTGTTCTCTCTAAGGATCCTCCACCACACATCTTTCAGCAGCTGTGGGATGCAGTCAACATGGCCTCAGATACCTATAACAACCTACCAAGACCTTACTAAATCACTCCAAGCTTATATATCTGCAATCCATGCTACACACAGTGGTGGCTCTGCATATTATCCAGAGGTTATAATAATGTGACTCAACTGTGCATTATTTTGGCATTGCATTAAGGAGGTTGTCCATTCTTTTTTTTTTGTGTGTGTCTGTTATTTGGGAGGGGCTAAAATAGCAAAAAAAATCTCCTCACCTTTGAAACCTGTTCCATTTCAGCCTTCTCAATGCTCCCAATGCTCCCTGCTAATGACATTATGAACAACAGTCACATGACTCTGTAGCCAACCAGAGGCCTTAGCGGTCACATGCAATTCATGCAGAAAGAGACTGCTTAGGCCTGTGAATGACTGCATGGTCACATGAACAGTGGAGAGCACTCAGCAGGGCAACGCAAAGGTGAATTGATTTTTTTTCCATTTTAGCTCCTCCCTAAACTGTAGACAGATTTTTTTTTCTTTTAATGGACACCTCCCTCAGAGTATTGCATGAGTATTTATTGGAAGTGAGGGTAATACTCTAACGGCAAATGTCTGGAAGCAAGAAAAAAAAACTGCCAATATCATGAAACTTTTGTCTCTGTGGCTCTATTTGGATCCAATGCTTCGGCCGTGTTCACACGGCTTATTCAAGACGGATTTGCGCGCCGGATTGCGCTCGCAATTCCGGATTGAATATGGGGCGGGTGCGGGGGCGGGGTGCGGCCCGCCGGCCCCATAGACTTACATTGTCCACGGCGCGTATTGCGCCTGGTTAATGTGAGGTCACTTTCTCCCCGCCGCGGATTCACCGAGCGGGGGGGAGCGACGGTTTTCCAAACTGTTCTCTATGAGAACTGTGGATTACCGTAATTACTGCGACGGATTGGCGCCGTTACTGCAGCGCAATCGGCGCGCTACGGCGCAAGCAGCGCCAAAATAAGCCGTGTGCCGTAGTTCAATCCCCTTCACTAAAATAGGGCTGAGCTGCCGGACCAGACATAACTGGTCAGGCATTACTCTATGAAGGGGACAATGGCTTCTCTTTTTTTTATTATTATTCCCAATTCTGTTCAGTGGCTGCAGAATCAGCTGCCTGTAAGCAGACAATATAACATAACAATGTATAACTATATTGTTTTATACAAACAATTCTATAAACTTACTGGATTTATTATGCTTATCCCATAATACAGCTAAATCTCTAACATTTCACATGTGTTTTAGACTTAATGGCATCTGTCTATATCTACAAACGAATCAGTAGACCACTGACAAGAAATATATATGATTCCATTGTCTACATCATATAGATTTAAAAGATCAAAATATTCTATTCTGTTTATACCATATATTGACAACTCCCTACAGATAATATATCTGGTACACCAGTAGCTAATAAAACAATTACACTTCCAAATGGGGTTTGCTGATAGTATTATGTATGTACAGTATATGTATGTAGCAACAGAAACACATATACATATACTTATATATGTTTCAAGCGCTAAAATTCCAATGGAATTTAGAGGTGGGGCACCAAACCATAAGACGCACCTAAGTTTTAGAGAAGGAAAATAGGGGAAAACATTTTAAGCAAAAAGTGTGGGTGGAAGTGTTTTCATTGGTACCATTTTGTGATAGATGTGACTATTTGATCACTTTTTGTTCTATTTTTTGGGGAATTGAAGTGACCAAAAAAACCCACAATTTTGGTATTTGGAATTTTTTATCTTCTACGGTGTTAAGTGTACGGGATAAATGATGTTATATTTTATTATGTCAAAATTATACGATTGCAGCGATACCAATTATGTGTAATTTTTAAATTTTTTTACTTGTAAAATGACAAAAGGGGATTCAAATTTTTAATACTTATCTGTTTTTTTACTTTAATACTTAGTATACCATGCTATAATAGATATACAAATATATATATATATAAATATATATATATACACACACACATTATACACCATACTACACTATAATATAGAGTACATATGTATAATAAACTATATATATATATATATATATATATATATAAATATATATATATACACAGTATATATATATATATACATATAAAGGAAAAATTCACTGCACTCACATATTTTCTCTGTGTATTAAATTAACCATAGGTTTTCGATTGGGTTCAGATCAGGAGACATAATTGGCACCTGAATCACTTTTATATGGTTCTTCACAATGCCTTAGATGTGTGTTTTGGATCATTGTCATGTTAAAAAAGTGCACGACAGCCAAGACACACAGTGATGGTAGCATCTTCTGTTTCCATATAGAGCAGTACATCTGTGACTCAATGATACAAGCAGTGAAATGTAGCTACCTGACAGCAGCAGCATTCATGCAGTCCCACAAAAGAGCACCACCATATTTCACTGCAGGCACCGTACACTTTTCTGTGTACTCCTCACGATACAAAGGGGGTGTACTTATGCTGAACACTATATATACACACACACATATATATATATATATATATATATTATATATACACACACACACACACACACACACATTATATATATATATATATATACACCTTAAATTGTTTCAATTGTTATTCTGAAACAGAAGCTTTGATATTATCTGGTGACTGCATTTATCTTGTTTTCTTCTAGTTCAAGGATGTGGGGGTTTACTGACTCAGCCGTCGGGATTTATATACAGTTATTGGGCTGTACCTTTTTGTACCTGGACAATTGAGGTTCCATATGGTTATGTTGGACTGTCCTTCAATTACATATAGTAAGTAGCGCTTATGTGTGTGCTATCTTCTCCCTTTTCTAAACCTCACCTATGTCACCTCTTTACATCTTTTAGATTCCTTTCACTGTATACTTATTTATTAATCAAGTAGTTATATAGGATTTTTTTTTTTTTTTTACTAAACAGTATGCAAAAAAAACGTGAAAATTTTAATTCGGAGTATGTCACAATTTTTGATGGTACTTGGGAAGGGGGTTTTTATTGGGAGGTTTTCCCGTTAAAAGTCGGTGTTTAATTTTCATCCATGTCTGACCTTGGGAAATTTGTTAATCAGGCCCTAAATGGACGTTTGGAGTCGGTTTTTTCCCCGTTTTTCCTCTAAGGTAATGGTGAAAAAATTCTTTTGCAAATGTTCAAAACTCTCCCCAAAGTACTGATATAATCCGGATGTTTTCTTTAAGTGTAACATTTTCGGGGTTTATTTAAAGAGAATTAAAATCCAAATGTGTTAATAAAAAACATGAAAGAATGTGGTTGTAAAATGACTCAGAAACACATGTTGTTTGCCAGGATTTCACTTACTGGAAGGAGGAAAAGTGAATAATATTCTAAACACATTGGGGGACATGTTTGAAAATCGGTTCGAGGGTTTTTCAGTTTTTTTTCTTTGGAAAAAAATGGGGCCTGAGTTTTGTGGGGCCCCGGTGCGTCTTTCAGCAAGGCAAACTTCGCGCCTCCGACAGACAATAAATTTAAAAATAGGTCTGCCCCGGGGCGCCTAGGTGTTTTTTCGGGGCTGGGCCCAAAATAAAACCGTGTCCCCCGAGTCTCCCGGGCCCCAGGCTTGCGGGGGCCTGGGCACCGATGGCTTTCCTGCTGTGCGTGCGGGAGCACATGCGTGAGGGCTTCTCGGGGGCAGAAGGGGTCCTGCCCGCAGACAGTGTGGCCCCGGGTCCTACACTGCGAGGCTCCCGGGCCTCACAGGTGGCCCGCCGCGGCCCCATGCCCCCAGCCGGTGCGTCGGATGACTACGTCATCCGACGCTGCCTGTCTGGGGCCCCCAAGCGCGTAAAAGCCGTGCCCCCGGGGTCCCGGGGAGGGGGCTGAAGAGGAGGGGTGGCGCTCGCCGGGGGATTTAAAAGGTGAGTTTAATGTTTTTATTTTTTAGCGTTCCCTGCCCAGTGCCCTTTATCTGCCTGTCCCCTTTTAAATCCCTGCCTGTCCCCCATTGCCCTCCCGTGACACCCTAGCTGCTGGGGCCCCCCATACCCCCTTTCTGGGCCCCCTTTTCCTGCGTCCCCCTAAAAATCCCTCCCCGGGGCCCCCCTTTTGTCCCTGTGCCCTTTTTCTGATGTGGCCCCCCCCTATACTGCCGGGGACCCCATTTACTGCCTGTCCCCCCCTTTTTATGCCTGTGCCCCCCAAATTTTCCCTCCCTGTGGCCCCCATACCCCTGCCTGTGGCCCCCATATGTGCCTGTCCCCTTTCCCTCCTGTTGCCCTTTTACTGCCTGTGCCCCCATATACCTGCCCTGTGCCCCATATCCCTGCCTGTCCCCCCATATACCTCCCTGGGGCCCCCTTTTATGCCTCTTCCCCCCTATATGCCTCAGTCCCCTTTTTACTGCTTGTGGCCCCATATACTGCCCCCAGTCCCCCCTATATGCCTAATGACCCATATACCTGCTGTGGCCCCATATGCCTGTGCCCCCTAATACTCCCTTTGGCCGTTTTATACTCCCTGGGCCCCTTTTTACGCCTAGTGCCCCCAATATCCCTGTGGCCCCTTTCTGCCTCAATGCCTATTATACCTGCCTGGGGCCCCCTATATGCTTGCCCCCCTTCCCTGCCTGTGCCCCCCTTACCTGCCTGTGCCCCTTTATAGCCTCAGTCCCCCTTTTAAACCCAATAGTGTTTTTATACCTGCCTCGTGCTTTTAAATTTACCTCTTAGTTCCTTTATATTGCCTCAGTGCCCCTTATATCCCTTGGCCCCCATACCCCCTGTGGCCCCCTTATACCTGCCTGTGGCCCCATATCCCTGCCTGTGGCCCCATATTGCTTCAGTCCCCATATAACCTAATGAGGGGAAATGTTTACCTAAAATTAAGGATTTGTGGAAATGTGAGGTTTAAGTTTATTTGTGCCCAATCCTCAGGGCGGGTATTGGGGGAGCAATCAGCATGGGTGTAAACCCGGTGGAGAGAAAGGGGGAAGTGAAGGCGTTCAGAAAAGACGTCCCCGTTGATTTACTAATGTAACGAAGGGAAATCACTTATATGTCGCGATTTTACATACAAAAGTTTTACCACAAAATGGCCCCCTGTTGGCGGTGGTATATGTAATCGGCGTGTAAGTTTTGTCAATGTGGGGGTCGCGTTGGTCGGGTTTGGGCGGATTTTTTTACCCTTTAATTTGAAAATAGTTTTGGGTTTGGTTTTGTGGAGGTTTTTTAGTAAAAATTTTCACTTGTCGGGTTTGATTTGCTCCGGGGTACGGGGGATTATTTGGTGACTGTTTAGGGGTATTGTATATAAAGGGAGAAGTTTGAAAAAGAAAATTTGTCATTGGTGTTTTTTTAAGTACAGTGACTGTGAGGAGATGGAGGGATCTCTGTGGGTGTGCAAAAAATTTTGTGACAGGAAAAAAGCTTTTTTTCTCTGTAAACAAAAAAAAAACTCCGCATTTCCTGAGGGGGAAAAAAACAAAAAGGGGCCGGCCCCCGGAGGTTTTTTGGGGACCTAGAACCCCCCTGGGTTCCCTGTCGGAGTTTTAATGGTCTACTTTGCCGACTGCATTCATACATGGTCGGTGTTTTGAATGGGTGTGTCCCGCCCCAGAACGCCCACAAAAACGCCCCTTAAATGTTAGGACTTCAAGTGCGAAACTTTGCCAAGGGCCCCCTTTTCACATGGGGGAGGTGCGTCGCAAGGGGAGCCGGCACAGGGGGCCTTGTCGCCAGAAAAACCGGCAAAAACGCCGTTTAAAATTCCCCCCATTGTAGTCACCCAATGTGTTGTTGTGGAGTTTTTCAATTATTTTTGATTTTTGGGTGGGCTTTTTGAGAAAGATGTTTACCCCTTTTCTGTCTGATTTCCCGTATTGGTATATATTTAATCCCATGCTTTAAAATTTTCCCCCAATGCTTTTCCCTTGTTTGTATATTTAAAAGGTTTTTTTATAAAAAATTTGTTGTTTCAAGGTTAGTACTCTGTTTTCCAAAATGTACTTATGATAATAAAATAATCATAACAATAAGTTTTTTTATTAGACTATCGTGATACAATCCCATAATCTTTCATAAGCAACCCACTTTCTCAGAACTAACAATAACACAGACACAGTCTTGGTGGGTGAGGATCGGTGACAGCTTTGTTAACCATTTAAATCCTTGATTTGAAACCATAATATCAAGCCTTTGCATGTGCACCACTATGCTTTTGTGTAATATGCCTATTGCTGCATCCCCAGTGGGCAAGTCCACCTGCTGGGTCACTTAACCACCAATTTAAGACCCCTTGCTGTGACTAAGAAATATATAAATAACCAGATTGCAATTAAGACCCCTAAACACAACGCTTCATGAGCATCCAACCAAGGAAAGATGGGTGGGACAAAGGGCATCAATTATGAATTCACGTGTGGTATTTTTTTGGCGTACATTGTGCCAAAAAATTGCTGGCACACTGTTCTATAGATGGCACAGCACATTTTAATGCACCTAGAATCTACCAAAATTTGATGTGAAACTGCCATACAAGTTTGGCGCATTACGCTCTATGCTCCAAAAGGTATGGCGCATAACATATTATATATCATATTATACACTCCTTTATATCTATTTAGAAATGGTGTTTCTGCGGCAAGTAAAAAAAAAATGGCACATGCAAATTCATAGATGTTGCCCAAGGTGTCTCCTGTGCTGCCATACAACATAATATTTATAGTCCCCTGTTTTAAGGAGGTGTCAAACATGGGAACATACCAACTTTAGCATTTTCCACTAACTACATACAAGGAGGGGGACAGAAGGAGGAGAAGAGAGTGAATTAACCCGTTCCACCCCTAACTGTCCCCAATAGTCTGTGCACACTCTTCCTAACTGGTCAGGTGCACGTCAGTCCTGAAATCAAGTTGGGGAATTGTATGTGCCGTGTCTCATGGCTATGTGTGTAAGGCAATGAATCGCTTAAACTGGCAAGGAAACCTATGGGTCCTCTGAACTAGGGGACCTGGTTGTAACTGTTACTGCTGTAAATCCTATAGTCATGTTACCACCAATATTATATATCTTCTCCATTGTTTTGTCATGGTCAGCATATTTTACAGTACTGAAGGTAACAAACACTTTCTTTTTCTTTCATATTTATTTGTACATATCTACAGGAGAACCAACTACCACTGGTAGGTATAACAGTCAATGTAACCTGAATATTCATTTTACTTTCGGAATAATGAGGCATTTATACATTATGCTGTTGTATAACATGCTTGGTTTTGCGTTAGAAATATTATTTTAGCCTGTTAATGGAGTTGTCTAACTACAGGCTTTCAGCCTACTTCAATGTGTCTGGCAGCAAAGGATTTTTGAATTCAGGGGCGTGCTTCTTGTCTGCCTCTTCTCCTCCCCCTTCCCCCCTCCCCTCAGCACACAGACAGCTCTCCTCCTCAGACTGCAGGGGGAGGGTGAGGAGGTTTGCTGCCAAGGTTAACCCTGTGTGTGCCTGCCTAGATCTGCTGCTGAATCAGCCATACTGTGCTGTGGCTGAGCTGTTGCTGCTCCTCTCCATAGAGTCAGGAGACAGCAGGGAGAGGGCTGATCTATGAGTGGCTATGGAGCCAGAGGTCTGTGAAGCTGTGTATGCTAATAGCAGAGCAGGGGGGATGCAAGTGTTCCTTTACCCCCTGCTTAGCATACAAATCTCCACTGACATCTCAAGCAACAACAAACAAACCCTGTCAGAACAGACACAGGGCAGCTGTGAAATGTGTTACTATAATCACCATGTGTCACTAATACAGCAGAGCAGGGAGGGATATGAACCGTTCACATGCCCCCCTGATCTGTTCTATTAGTATAGTCAAAGCTCCACAGACACATCATGATTATAGTAACACACTTCACTGCTGTCACATGGTACTGACCACAGATCAGCCTCACTTCTGCTCTCCTCAATCTGTGTAGAGAGCAGGAGGAAGCAGGCACACACAGGGTTAATCCAGGCAGCACAGCTACACAGACACAGAAGCCAGAGCCCTCCCCCTCCCTTCCTCAGAAGCATCACAAGTGGCCTCATACTGTGCGGGAGGGGCTCTGTGCTCAGACCTGTATTCAGAAACAGATGAGTCACCAGGACTGGCAGCCAGTGAGATAACAATCAACAGGTCGGCTACTATAGTGATTTGAGGAGCTAATGTACTCCTACTACCAGGGATAACTCAAAATCAGTAGGACATTTGTAATGAACATATATTGCAAAGCTGCTTGTTTTTTAAAGATCTTTTAATTAAAACCAAATCATTGTAGCGAGACAACCCCTTTAATGCCACAGCCAGTTTTGACCTTCCTGACAGAGCCCCATTTTTTTAAATCTGACACGTGTCACTTTATGTGGGACCAACTTTTTGATACTTTTACCTATCATGTTGTGCTTTAAGTTAGTAAGAAATTTTGGTTCATGCAATCCTTGTTTATTTGTGAAAAAAAATCAAAATGTTGTTAAAATTGTGAAATATTTGTTATTTTTAAAGTTAAAAAATTTCTGCGTGTAAGACAATATTTTTTTCCCACTTTTGGGGGGCTTAGAAATTTTTTTAGTTATTTCCCCCAATTTTGCAACATGGGTTTTTTTTTTGGGGGACCATCCATTTTCTGACGTGGCTTTGGGGGCATGAATGTTAGTTTCCCCCCCATAAATGTTTCCATCTAATTTAAATTTTCACCCCTTTAAAAGTTTTAAAAATTTAGTGTTTGGGGAATTTTGGGGTTAACCCAGGGGGTTTGTCTCACAGAAATGAAGTAAAAAGTGGAGGTGAAATTTAAAATTTTTTTTTTTTCGGGATGTTCAATTTTTTTTCCCTTTTTTTAAATGGAACACGGTAACGTGACCATGGATATCGACCCCCCCCAAAATTTGGGGATGTTTTAGGAAAATACCCCAAAATTTTGTTCCCTTTCTGTTTTATTTAGCTCCCCACAAGCCTCAAAAAAGGTTTTTCCTGGGCCTTTTGATTTTTGGGGTTTTAATTTTCCTTTTGTTTTTTTTTGGCCTATTTTTGGTTTGCGATCAGCTAAGGGGAAATAAAAAATCCCAAAACCTTTTTGGGGGAAACTACCCCCCTTTAAGGAAAAAATTTTTCAGGGGTTTTGAAGTGAAAAAATGGGCCCCCACGGGAAATTTCCCACTATTTTTTTAAAGCATTAGGTTGTGAAAAAAAGGAAAAAAAATTTTATTTTTTTCCAAACAATCTGAAAATTTTAGCTAAAAAGTGTTTCATTTTTAAAAGGGAATCCTGGAAAAACACCTAAAAAATGTGTTAAGAAATTTCTCCAATTTTGGTTTAAATTACCCTATATGCAGGGCCCTTTTTATTTTTTGGTCTTTCTCCCTAGGAAACAAAAACCCTAAAAACCCCTATTAAAAAAAATTGGGCATACCAAAACCCCTTTCAATTATCCCACACCCCTTTACAAAACCACCCCATTTATAAACCATGAAAACGGCTAAAAGAAAAAAAGAAAATTTGGAAGGGGTTTGCCGTAAATTCCGGTTTTCCCTTGATTTTGGGGGGAACCTGTTCAGCAAAACAGGTTTGACTGGAGATGCCACCAAAACGTGCCTGAAACCTTTAAACCCATTAAAACTTAAAACCAAATTAAAAGCCACCCTGAAGTTTTAAAGGGAAATGTCCCCAAATTATTTTTTTTTCCTTATTCCTTTTTTCCCTTTGACATTTTTTTTTTTTCTGATTGTAGTTTTCTTCTTTTGGTCGTCTTTTGTTTGTTTAAAGGGGGTCTTTTGGACCATTCTCCCCCAGAGCAACAAATCAGACTTCATTTTCCCGGGAATTTTTCAAAAGAAAAAAAGGGGGGGGTTTGGGAGGGGGGGGGGGGGGGGGGCAGGGGGACATTGGGGGCCCCCTCCCTTCCCCGTCCCAAAAGGTCTAATAGTTTAAGTTAAAAGGTATAAAAAGAATATGGTGAGTTTGGGCCAAAGGGGGTTTTTTTCCCGGAAAAAAACCCCAAGCCTAAGGCTCTACACACGGCCCCCTTTTTAAAAAATTCTTTTTTAAAATTTTGGGGTTTTTTTTTGCAGAAAGGCGGGGTGTTTAATTCTTTTAAAAAATTGTGCTGTGCAAAAAATCCAGTGTTTAAAAATGGGCAAATGTTTTGCAGTAATGTACCCCACCCAATTTTGTTGTGCACACCTGCCCCCAAAAACAAAACCATTAAAAAACCCGCATCAAAAATGCGTTTGTTGGGGAGCACCCTTTTTGGGGGGGGTTATGTGTTTTTGACCACCTTGCCCTAAAAAAGGGGGGCCCCCCTAGCCCCGCCTATTTGTAACCCTTTTACAACACTTCAAAAGCCCCCCAAAAAGATGGGTCTAAAATCCCCTCCTATTTTTTTAACACTCCAAATAGTCTCATCCCTCCCATTAAAATAAATAGACAGCTCCATAAAAGTTGTACCTTTCCCAAATTATATAATAACACTCCTACAGTCTAAAAACCCCCTTTTGAAACCAGCCCTTTAGGGTCTGAAACCTCCTTTTTAATATGATAAAAAGCTCCATACATCTGTTCCCCTAAAAAGTTTACCCCAGCCTCCATATGGTCTGATCCCCAATCCTAAAATATATAAAAAGTCCAATAGTCTTTACCCCAAATTATATGATAGACAGCTCCTTATAGTCTGATACCCCCCATTATATATAGAAGCTCCATTAGTCCGATACCCCCAAATTTTTTGAAAACGTTTCCAAAAGCCCTAAATCCCCCCCCAAACTTTTTTGATAGACACCTCCATTTTGTCTGTTTCCCTTCCCTTTTATTTGATAAAAAATTCCATATAGTCTGATTACCCCCAAATTATTTGAAAGAAGCCCCAATATGGTCTGAAAACCCCCCATTATATGATAGAAAGCTCCATTTTAGTTTTGAAAACCTCCCATTATTTTGATAGCCCAGCCCCATTTTATTTAAATCCCCCAAATTATATGATAGACAGATCCATATAGTTGATATTTCCCTTTATTGATAGACCCCCCCAAATGTCTGATCCCTTTCCTATGATAACAGCCCCTTTATATCTGATACCTCCTAGATAAAAAGCTCCATAAAACTGATATCTCCCCTTTAAAAAGTAGGCGGGCTCCAAAATAGCCCTTTTTTACCTCCCTTATATGTTTGGCCCAGCCCCTTTATGGGTCTGATCCCTTTCCAAAAATGATAAGAACTCCATTTTGCCCTGTTACCTAAAACAGGGTTTCCCATCCGTCCCCCATCCTCCCACCATTTAATACCTCTAACTAAAATTTTCCCCCTTGCCTCCATTTCCCCAAATCAAAATTTCCCTGCCTCCACTCCCCACTCCCTTTTCCCCTGGCCTCCCAGGGCCACTACTTTTTCCCCTCCTCCACCCCCCAGTCACTTTTCCCCCTGCCCCCACCCCCCTTTACGTTTCCCCTGCCTCCATTTTCCCAGTCAAAATTGAAACGGCCTCCACTCCCCAGTCACTTGAAACCACCTCCCCTCCCCGTCAAAATTGAAACCCCCCTGCCTCCCCGGGCCCCACTTTTGCCCCCTGCCCCCCCTCCCCAGTCACTTTCCCAACCGGGCCCCCGGGTAAATTTTGAAACCTGCCTCCCCTTTCCTTTGGAACCCCCCTTTCCCCTTCCCCGTCGCATTGCACCCACCCCCCACCTCCCCAGCCACATTGCCCCACCTCCTTTCCCCATTCCATTTTTTTTGGAAACCCACATGCCCCCCTCCCCAGCCACATTGCCCTCCCCCCAACCCCCACATTGAAACCTGCCCCATTCCCCATTTAAACATTGCCCTGTGCCCCCACTTCCCGGGTCCCCATTCCCCTGTGCCCCCCCCCACTCCCCAGTCAAAATTGCACCTGGGGCCCCCCACCCCCCCAAAGTCAAAATTGCACCCACCTCCCTCCCCGGTCCCCTTTGCCCCCAAACCTTCCCTCCCCAACCGTCACATTGCACCTCCCCCCCACTCCCCGTCCTTTGAAAACCCACCTTTTCCCCCCCCAAGTCCATTGCCCCTGCCCCCGTCACAGGGAAACCTGCCCCCATTTTCCCCGCCCACTTTGAAACCTCCCCCCCAAATCCCCGGGCCCACTTTGCACCCCTCCTCCCCTTTTCACATTGCCCCCTCCCCCCGGGTCACAGTGCCCCCTGCCCCCCCCTTCCCCCCAAGTCAAGTGCACCTCCCCGGGAAACTTTGGGCCCCTTTCCCCCCCTTTTCCCCCCCCCCACATTGCCCCTGCCTCCCTCCCCGTCACATTACCCCCTGTGCCCCCCCCCCCATCACTTTTCACCTCCCCCCCCTCCCCCCTTTCACTTTCCCCCTGCCCCCCTCCCCCTTCAAAATTTTAACCCTGCCCCCCCCCCCCAAGTAAACATTTTCCCCGCCCCCCCCCCCGTCTAAAATTTTTCACCCCCGCCCCCCTCCCCCCCGTCACATTTCACCTGCCCCCCCCTCCCCCCCCCCGTCCATTTCACCCGCCCCTCCCCTCCCCTTTCACATTTCACCTGCCCCCGCCCCCGTCACATTTCACCTCCCACCCCCTCCCCCCGTCACTTTCACTCCCCCCTCCCCCCACACATTTCACCTGCCCCCCCCCCCCGTCACATTTCACCTGCCTCCCTTCCCCCCGTCACATTTCACCTGCCTCCCGTCCCCCCGTCACATTTCACCTGCCCCCCTCCCCCCGTCACATTTCACCTGCCCCCTCCCCCCGTCACATTTCACCTGCCCCCCTCCCCTCCAATTACCTGGAGTGCAGAGCGGGAGGCCTCGATCTTCGGCGCCGTCCGTGCGCTGCTCCGCTCTCTCTCCCCAGGCCCGTGCGGACTTCCGCTCTTCCCATAGCGGGCGCAGCGGCTGTAGGGAGAGGAGGAAGGGGCAGCCCCGGGCCCCCTCCTTCCCAGCAGCGCAGCGTCCGCGCCACTGAAGAAACAGGCACCATCAGCGCAACTTGCTGATGCTGCCTGTCATTACAACGGAGCGCCGGAAGGGAGAGTGGTATGTCCCTACCGACGCTCCGTTGTCCTGGCTGCCGCTCTGCAATAAAAAAAAAAAAAAAAATCCAACCGCTGCCACCAATGATAAACTCAGTAGCGGCGGCGGCAGAAAACTCCGACCCCCCCCCCCCTCTCCCCGCAACACTCCGACCACTGAGGGGGGGGGGGGCGGAGGAAATAAAAAAAATAAATAATAATTTTTTCAAATGAACTCCTGATGCAGTGCCGCCCCCTAGCAGGTGCCGCCCTAGGCACGTGCCCACGGGTGCCTAGTGGGAAATACGGCCCTGCCTATATGTGGGTATAAATTGCTGTTTAGGTGCAGGGCAGTGTGTACAAGGGAGGGAGCGCTATTTGGCTTTTGCAATGCAGATTTTTGGTGTAAACTGATATTTGGGTACATGGCAGGGTATACAAGGGAGGGAGCGCTATTTGGCTTTCGGAAGGCAGATTTCTGTATGCAGAGCTATTTAAGGGATTTTTTGTAAATGAACTGACATTTTCATTGGTAACAAATTCAATATGGCTTTTATATGACTTTTTAATCACTTGTAATTCCATTTTATGTGCTCCTGGATTAACAAGAATCACAACTCAGTGATTGTTTTTATATGTTTTTTACGCCATTCATTATGTGGGTTAAATAACATGACAGAGTCATAGGCTAGATCGTTACACACGCAGCAATACCAAACATGTACTTTTTATTTTTGAACTGTGGGGCTGTTCGCATTTGTAAAGGAGAAAAGGATGGTGTACGTGTTTTTATTTTATTCTTTGGTGCTTGTGTTTTACATCTTTTTTTTTATTTTTTATACCTTTTACACATTTTTTTTTCAAATGTTCACATAGGGGACTTGTATCAGTAATATTTAGATCACTGTTACCATGCATAACAATTCATAGCAGTATGGCTATCCATGGAAGCTGTCACACTATGCCCGGCCATGCGCCCAGGGCATTATGTTGCACATTGCATCATAGTAGTGCCGATGGAGACACAAAGAGCTCCCTCCCTCTGTTTTTTTCCTTAGCTGTCACGAATGCCCACGACTGTAGTGAGCTCTGTTCGTGGGCAACACAGCATGAGCCCAGCTATCATATACAGCTGGTTCCATGCTGTGACCGTGCAAGCCCCATTTGTGAACCCACACAATGTCCAGGATGTACCTGTATGTCCATTTGCAAGAAGTCACTTACCGCCAGGATGTATAGGTACGTCCAATGTTGGGATGGGTTTAAAGAAGGTTGTGATGGAAAAAGTTCTTTTGTCTAAAAGGGGCTGGAATATTTGGAACTAGGAATATCTGAGGACATGCTGTAGGATGTTTGTTTGTTATATGAATTAGTAGGTGACTGTTCCCAAAGCAAGGACAGGACCTTTTAATAACCCTAAATGTAAGAGTAACAAATTGCCCCCCTTGAATGAAATGCCTTGCATTAATATTTTTTTAAATTTAGTCTTCAAGGATCTTAAGGGAGTTTAAGGATATTCTGTTAGTAATTGTTCTGTGGATGAATGCCATCAACACATTAAAAAAATCGTAATATTGTTATAAAACCATCCGACAAGGGTGGGATCATCATTGTGACGGATCATAGTCAATATTGCCATATGTGTGATAGACTTTTGCAGGATACTGTCTGTTATGAAGTACTTACCTCTGATCCAACTGAACTTTTTAAATATTTATTAAAAACATTACTAGCTCAAGCCAAGGCTGATAATGTGATTAGTCCATCGGAATTCAGTTTTTTTCTTCCATCCTTCTCTCGTGTCACCACCTTTTATAGTCTTTCAAAAATTCCAAAAGGCCCACAACCATTAAAAGGTTGACTGATCATGTCTGCAATTGATGTCTTAGAATTATGGTATTTATATTGCCCACATTTTTACTCCATTTGTGTAATATTTGCCATCATATACAAAAGACATGAACAATCTTTGAAAATGTTTAGAAGGCATAACTACAGATTTTGGCTTCTATCTTGTGAACATTAATGTGGGGGCACTGTACAATATAAAATCAGCACAAGAAATGTTAATCACAGGTAAAGTTCAGCAGTGGGTAATGGTCCCATTAATACCTGCATATCATCCAAATATATCAATACACTGCTGTGTAATCAATTCTCCCACAAATGACAATACTGTCACTTATTTGTGTAAATATTCAACAATAGTCTTAGTTATATCAAATATTCCCTTTGTAAATATTTTAATTAAGTTTTCAATTGAATACTACAACCTGTGATTTTCGCTTGGGGTAGATTCTGCCTCCTCAAAAAACTTGAATCACTTTTCAAGTAGTATTAGAGTCCATGCATCAGATATAAGGAACGTTCAGGCACTGCACACTTCCATTCCACAAAGTTTGTGGGTGTCAGCAGCGGAATTTTTTCTTGGAAATAGGAGTTATCAATTGTTTTGTTGATACACAATTGTTTTGTTCTGGATTTGTTGCCTTTTGTTTTGATAACTATTATTTGTTGGACACCAAGGGCTTCTACCAGGTCATAGATACCGCGATTGGGAGCCCACATAGCCTTACCTCTATCTGGGCTGGTGGAAAGTCACAATTGTCTTTACTGACCACCCCCTCAACACACATCAGTAAGATTGTATTATAGGCCAGATATATCAATGGTAGTTTCATCCTTTGTAATGGCACAGAAGGTGAGTCTGTTTAGCTCATGCACCAGTTAAACCATAACCAGATCAGTTGAAGATTTAAATTGCCATTTCTTGCTATTCTTATTACAAGATCAATTTCGGGAGAAATTACTATAACCATTTTTTGAAAACTGACCGCCTTAAACTCTTTGCACTGGGATAGCAATCAACCCACATCACTCAAAAGATGCATCTCACAGGGTCAATACATCCGAATTAGGAGGAACAGCTCTTTCAAGTCTGAGTTTCTTAAAAAAACCAATAACTTACAGTTGTGTTACCTTGATAAAATTATAAACCAATCTTTTCAGACAGCATTAGTGATCAGTCACAGCTGTTGAGTTCTAGTTTCCAAACATAATCAGAACATACAGATCAAGTGGCTTCAATGGGTTGCTCCTGCAAAAATAAATCTTTTGAATCTTTAAATTATTATTATTATTATTATTATTTATTTTTGAGCGCCCTTGGTTCCAGAGCGCTGTACATTCAGGTTTCATACATAAATAAGTCAAACAAGAACAAAAGGTGACAAATTAGTAACTAACAACGGGTACAGAAGGAAGATGGTCCCTGCCCGTGAGGGCTTACAATCTAAAAGGAAGGTGGGAAGAGACAGGAGGTGAGGGGCAGACATGTTTGTGGGCCGGTGTACTGTGGGTGGGGTATTGTTTGGTATAGGCAATCCTGAAGAGATGGTTTTCGGGTTTGCTTTTGAGGCTGGGGAGATTGGGGGAGAGTCTGAGGTGTTGGGGTAGTGAGTTCCAGAGTAAGGGAGAAGCATGGAAGAAATCTTGGAGACGGTTATGTGAGGAGTTGACACGGGGAGAGCAAGGAAAGGTCCTGTGAGGAGCGGAGATTGCGTGAGGGGAGATATCTGGAGATTAAGGCAGAAAATTTATGGAGGGGAGAGGTAAATGGAGAGGCCTTGAGGTCAAGGTTACAAAACTTGAACTGGTTTCACTGGGCAATGGGAAGCCAGTGAAGGTTTGGGGCAAGAGGTGAGGCAGAGGAGTAATCAAGAGAGAGGTGAATCAGACGGCAGCAGAGTTAAGGATGGATTGGGGGGGAGCGAGGGTGCTAGCTGGGAGGCCACAGAGAATGATGTTGCAATAGTCTAGGCGGGAGATGACGAGGGCATGGACTAGCATTTTGTGTTTTCGAAGTTAAGGAATGAGCGGGGGACGGAGATATTTTTCAGGTGGAGGAGGCAGGCAGAAGATGAGGGTTGGATGTGGGGTTTGAAGGACAGATTGGGAGTCAAGGGTATCCCAAGGCAGCGGACTTGTGGAGCTGTATAGAGTGTAGCCATTTGACTGTGATAGAGAGATCAGGTGGAGGGTGAGGGGACGGGGGGGAAGATGATGAATTCAGTTTTTCTCCACGTTTAGCTTCAGGAGACGTGAAGGGATAGGAAAAGGAGGGAATGGACGAAAGACAGTCTGAACCCGGGGAAAGAGAAGAGAGTTAATATCTGGCCGGAGATGTAGAGTTGGGAAATCACCAGCATAAAAGAAAGGTATTGAAAGCCATGCGATGCATTTAGCTGACCCAGACCAAGATTTTAGATAGAAAAGAGTAGTGGCCCAGGGGCAGACCCCTGGGGACACCAACAGAGAGCGGGCAAGGCGAGGAGGTGGTGCATGAGTGAGAGACGCTGAATGTCCTATCAGTTTAGGTAGGATAATCCAGGAAAGGGCCAAGTCCGTTGATGCCGAGGGAGGGAAGATTTGTATGAGGAGTGAGTGGTCGACAGTGTCAAAGGCGGAGGACAGTTTCTAGGAGGAAAGCACAGAGTAGTGGCCCTGAGGCTTTGGGAGTTGCTAGTCGTTGGTGACTTTGGTTAGGGCGGTTTCTGTAGAGTGGTGGGGTCGGAAGCCAATTGCATGGGTCAAGGAGAGAGTTGGTGGAAAAGATAGAGGACAGTTGAAGATGGACTTGCTGCTCAAGGAGTTTAGAGGCGAATGGAAAAAGGAGATGGGCGATAGTTGGACAGACAAGAGGGTCAAGAGAGGGTTTCTTAAGATTGGGGGTGATGGGGCCACATGTTTAAAAGGAGGAAGGAAAGATGCCAGAGGTTTAATGATAGGTTGAAGAGATGGGCGAGGGCTGGGGATGATACAGCACTAAGGTCAGGGAGGAGGTGAGATGGCAGTGGGTCAAGATTACAGGTAGTCAGGTTGGATTTGGAAAAGTAGAGTTGAGAGCGTGTCATGAGTGATAGTAGAGAAGGAAGTTAGGGGGGGAATAGGGATGAGCAGGTGTAGAGGTGGGATGTGGGGACACTGCAGGAATAGAGACAGATGGAGGGGACTGCAGGGTGAAGCTTTGCCTGATGAGATTGATCTTCTTTAGGAGTGAGTGGCGAAGTCATCTGCTGAGGGGAGGGGAATGGGGAGGGGGTGCTGGTTGGGCGGGGGAGAGCATTGAAGGTTTTGAACAGTTGTCTGGGGTTGGAGACAGGGAGGATATGAGGGTGGTGAAAATAATCCTGTTTGGCTGATGCGAGTGCAGATTTTAAATGTATGCAGTGATTGTTTGAATAAGGTGAAGTCAGCAGTGGAGCGGGTTTTCTTCCAGTGGGGTTCAGCAACTCTAGAAGCTTGCCTTAGCTGTTTGGTGGAGTCTGTGTGCCAGGGGTGTCTGTTGATTTTGCGGGTTCTGTTGTGTGTGAGAGGGGCGACTGCATCAAGAGTGGAGGTGATTGTGTTGTTGTAGAAAGTGGTGGCTGCGTCTGGGTCAGCAAATGAGGAGATGGTAGAGAGGGGAGAAAGAGATTCAGAGAGAGTACGAGGGTTAAGGTGTTGCAGGTTTCTACGGGGGAGTAATAGATTTGGGTTAGAGGGGGCAGGTGGGGTGGAATTGGTGGAGATGGTGAGCAGATTGTGGTCAACATCAGGGGGTGTCAATGAGCAACTGAATCTTATTTGCATTGTTGATTTTACATTCTGCACTTAGACAAAGGTGGCATATCCTAGTGATATGCCATCATTGTCTAAACTGGCACAACTCTTTAAAACAGAACAGTAAGAAAACTGTATAGTACTGTATCTCTAATTGACCTTCATTACCATTTCAAAAAGCATACTTCTATTGTTGTTGTATGTTGTAATTCCTCATAGTTCAGGACATTACTTTTTTGAATTACACAGATAACCCCCTTATATGTGTACAGTTTAATTTCCTGCATGGTGGTGGTACAAAAGTACTTAATGGGAACCTGTCACATAGGTTATGCCCCCCTTGAGGAGACAGCACAAGCTAGTGTCAGACATGCTGTTTCCAGCGCTGTGTCCCTTATTCTGTAAGATGCTGTAGTTTTACAGTATTTAATGCTCAAATCTGCAGTATTCAGCCAGAAAAGTCATGAAAAGAGTGTGTTTAATTCATGCCCCGCCCACCTGAGGCTAGCCACGCCCACCTCCTGATTATCCTATTACTTTGAATAGGTAGAAACATGTGAATAACGGTCATGTGGGTGGGGCTATCCTTGGGTGGGGCTAACACCTGCTCATGAATAAGCTGGACTCTTTTCTAGCTGCACACTGCCAGATATGAGCATTAAATACTCTAAAGTTACAGCATCTTACAGGATAAGAGAAACAGTGCTGGAATCAACATGTCTGTCACTAGCTTGTGCTGTCCTCATCAAGGGGGGCATAATCTATGTCACAGGTGCTCTTTAAAGTGAACCTGTCAGGTGGTTTATGCTGCCCTATCTGAGAGCAGTATATGATATAGGGAGAGAAGCTGAGCTCTGTGATATATAGGGAGAGGAAGAAACAAAACCAAAAGTGAATGTCCTGCTGACCCCGCTCACATACAGTTTGTATACAGAAAGCTGTCAATCAATGTATGTGGGCAGGGAAGCAGGACTTCCACTGTCTCTTAAGGAGTCATATCAGGATTTACTTGGCTTTTTACTGAAAAATCCTGCTCCAAATCATGTAAACCTTTATATCTCAGAGCTTCTCTCCCTCTATCTTCCAGAGAGTGCAGCATAAACCATCTGACAGGGCCCCTTTACATATTTACTGCTAGGTTTCCCCACAGAATACAAATGATTGCTTGCGGTCCGAACAGTAAGCACTTTGTGATCAGCTAATTGTCAAAAAATCCTTATACCAAATAGGGATTGTGCAAAGCAGAAAACCTTTTGTTTGCAGCTTTTTCTTCTTCACTTATCTTCTATGCAGTTGTGAAAGTTCAAGTGATTTTTACATGAAATAAGGAGACATGTGATACATTAACCCCAATTTACGGTTAGAATTTAACAAGTCAACAATTTTATTTATTTGACTGGTTAAAA